>JAQZBX010000702.1:0-99229 GCA_029593785.1 Cabassous unicinctus | reverse complement strand
ATTGTGATTCAAGCAATGGAAGAAATTACAACAGTGAGGTGGAGCCAGTGGCCACTGGACGCTTTGGGGGCAAGGAAGGGAAAAGCAGTTGTAATACAGGGGCTTTTTCAGGACTTGGGAATTATCCTGAGTGACATTACAACGACAGATATAGGCCATTTTACATCAGCATATAATATGCAGAACCGTGTGGGACAGAGTGTGGTCTACAATGTGAACTATGGTCCATGCTTAGTGGCAAAGCCCCAGGATGTGTATATCCATTGCAGGTGATGAGCCACACTAATAAAAGATGTTTATGTGGGATGTTATGGGAGGTGTGGGAGGTGGGAAACATGGGAATCCCTGTAATTTTTGTGTAACATTTATGTAATCTAAGCATCTTTTAAAATATATATATATATAAATAAATAAATATATATATATATATATATATAAACTGGATTATTTCTGTTAACATTAATCAGTCTTTATGTAATTTATAGATTACTAAGGATTTTTAAATATTAATAGCTGTGATAGCACACCATGGGAATAAAACGAAAGAAAAATCAAAACATAAAGAATTCATATTTTAAATTCTTGCTAAATTAATATACTTTAATTTTGAGTAGTCTGAATTGGTATTCCTAGCTGAGGCTCCATATGCTGCAGGGTTGTTTCTATCTATTTCATGTGGTTTAAAACCATCTCTCCCTATGACTCTATTACCTTTTCTAAGTAACGTGTTCCTTCTCTTTTGGATCTTAACCCTTTGCCCATCAAATCACATTTTTTTTTTGGCAGAAGCTTCTGTTTCCACATAATTTTTGGCATTACTGACCTTAATAATGGGCCAAGAGTTTTTCAAGTTGTTCATGTGACATCTGGAAAGGACAAGGGGTGTCTTAAACACTTAGCCCAAGGGAACATGTGTGTATATGTGTGTATGTGCACGCACACACACACACATACACATACTCACACCTATCTCACAAAAGCTTGGTTTTTGCCAGTTTAATGCCTATGATGGCATATCTACATCAGTTTCACTGATCTGTTTAGATGACAGGTGGGGCATATTTTTATTTTTGTTTTCTATGAATCTATAAAAGGAAAAATAGATTAATGAATAAAATGAAAGTAAAGAACAAGACAGATTATACCTCTAGTAACGGGGTTAAGGGTTGAGGAGACTTTTCTTTTCATCAGAGATGCCTTCAAGGATTACAAGTTTTTAATCGAGTAGAGCTACACCGACAAAGTGAGCAGCCTAGATATCATTTGCATTTTATAGGCCATTAGAGTGGACACTTCTAAATAACCTTGCTTTTTATACTGAAATGAACCATTCCAATTTATCCTACAACTTTATTCTCAACTTTAAGAGAAGATATGAAAATTTTAATTTGAGAGGCTTACTGAAAATTTAAATACTGAATGAATATAACACAACGGAAAATCAATAAGACTAGTAATTCTTGCTTATTGGCCTATGTTCATTTCCTAAGCATGTCAAGGCAAAATGCTAGCTGCCCCAGTGTTGTTTCCATATAAGTCTTTAGTTAACCTGTTGCAAACTTTTGCTTAATAAAAATGTAGGTGTTATATTTCAAAGTGTTATTTTTATTTCATTACACTACTGTAAGTGTAAATACATATAAAGTGTATTCATATATTACAAACACATATATGTAATTTGTATAAAATATTCAAATTTACCAAAAATATTCAATATGCATTTTCTCATTTGCTGTTCAGAATGGTCCTAAGATTTATATGTTATTATACTTCTCTCAAAGATGAGGAAATTAAAATTCTAGAAGGTTAGATTTACTTGTTTAAATTAAAATGAATCCAAACAACTTGCAAATGCCAGCTTCAGAACTTAAACTTAGCCTTTTAAAATCAAATCTCTCAACTCTTACACTAAAACACAGCACTTTTTTTCCTTAATTTGCTAGAAGTCTTTTTAGTAAAGTCAAATCTTTTCAATCATTAAATATGTAGAAGGTTGTGCTACACAGATTAAGTTTGTGTTTTTCCTTTCTGTAGCACTTAAATACCAATTAATTCACAGCTTAGTCCAAGGCATGAATTGAGTCTGGACTTAACCAAGGATAACTTTATTTGGAAGGGTTGTTCACATCTGAATCCCTCCATGTGGGCCCTTCAGTAAGGCCTTTAGGTCAATGACCTTTTCTTAAAGGAATATGGGAATAACATGATGTGCTCCAAATTAGTTAAGCTGGATTTTAAATTTGGTTCTGGTTAGTGGTCAGGTATGACATAATGGAAGATCAAGACAACAATACATGAGAAAAGATATTTTGTTACTCATAGCTCCCAGGGAGAGAGGGGTGCAATGACGAGGAGTTCTAGTGGCTCTGTCTGCAGGTGGGGATCACACAAGCACTGAAGGAATACCTGTGGGCTTGTTCCTTGATTTTGGTCCAGGGGTGGAGATTAGTAGATTTCCTAGGTTAGTAACGCAAATGTGTGCAAAAAGGGAAAGGAACTGGGGGCTCAAAGACCATGGAAATGGTTAGCTTATCATTTGGGACCAGATGTGGGTTTTGGGAGAAGTGAGTGGATAGTGTGGGTTGTGGCCGCAGAAGTGAGTTTGAGCTCTGGGAAAGTTTATGCCCCAGGGGTGGAAAGATGTTTATTAACTAGGCCAGTGGTCAGTGTTGAGGCAAGTGGTTTAGCCAAAGTAAGATGGGTGCTGAGGCAGCACACAAAATTTTCATAATTAGCATATGATGCATTGTGTTTCAAGGTTTTTAAAAGAAAAGAAGCAGCTCCTCTAAGAGTAATTGGTCACTGGAGACACAAGTAGACATTTAAACAAGTCCATTATCCTCAAATGTAACTGTATCTGTAAATTAAAATATCTGATTTCTAAGAACTTTAACCCTTTGGGTTGTGGATGAGTGGGGCATGGAGGCCTGGCTACTGAGTATAGCACTAGAAATTTACTATGTTTTTCTTAAGAAAATCATTACAAAAGAGTTTCTGTCTAGTATCAATATCGATTTCATGCTCTGGGCCCTGACCTTAGGGGCAGCAGTTGTTTAATTGTTGTTGCTGTTGTCTGTTCTTGGTTCTATTTTGATTTTGCCTCAGGCAGATCTCAGGTTCAGAGAGTAAAATTAATCAAATTCTACAACTCTATGCATTTTAGGTATGCTGGACTCCTCTTTTATTATTTATTACTCTTTATCCCTTTTTATGTATATTTAATCCAAAAAAATAATATTCTATTGTTTATATCTTTCTGGTTTTTACTTAATTTCATTCAATTAATACAGTTTGTTACTTACACACACAGCATAAGCAAGATCAGGATGGTGTCAATTCCCTGCCTCCAAAGGATGATACTGAAGAGGAGGGACCAGATGACAGATGATGAAAGCAGTGGGTAGTGTACAGGACCCAAGTGTAGATTGTAACTAGGTGACTTTATGACCAAGATATGGGTCTGAGGGGGAGGGCAAGGTGGAAAGTCCCAAGACTCACCAGAGCCAGAAAGAAATGAGAAACAGAGCCTCCTACAAAATAGGCTACCTCTATGGCAAGACTGAAGAGCAGATGAGAAAGGGGCTTGCAGCAGCTTCTTCAAGACTGAGTATATCTTCATGTTCTGCATAGGATCAAAGGGCACTCTGCTAAGATTTGGGTCAGATTGTGATTGTCTTGCTGAGCAGCTACCAGGGTGCAATGGTAGACCTGTTTCTCTATACCACCTCAGTGATGGTCACCCACATTACCTGCAACTTTCCAAATTCTTGCTCATGTTTCCTCTCCTGTCTGTGGGTGGCTCTCCTTGAGAAACATCAAAGAATATGTATATATTTAATTTGATTTTGTTGTACCAGATTTTTCTTCAGAATGGCTGTAGTAGTTTACAGGGTCAGCATCAATGTATAAAAAATTTATATCTCTGCCACACCCCTCTCAACACTTAACATTATCTAGATTTCTAGTGACTATCAGTTTAACAGGTATAAAGTTATGGTTTGCATGTTATTAATTATTAATGTGTTTTAGAGTCTCTTCATAAGCTTGTTATCCTGTCTGTTCCTGAACACTCCATTTTGAGTTATTTGTCTTGTCATGTGCCAAGCTCATATATTCTTTCTTATGGGTATGTCTTGAAATCTGGCAGTGTTAGTTTCCCTGTTTTTCTTCTCTTTTCTAAAGATAAATTCTCTCTTGAAAAAATAGTTCCATCCAGTTCTGTCTCTAACTTCTGAATCTACAGACACTAAAAATCAGTCCAAGGAACAAATGGAACAGATTTCATACTCATACATTCAGTTGCCTACTCAACATCTCCACAAGGATAAATAGTTAGCACCTCAAATGTACGGAATCTAATATGATAATCCTAATATTCCTTCCTCCAAAACATGGTCAGTCCACAGTTTTTATGTTGGTAAATGACAATTGCATCCTTTAGTTCCCAAGGCAAACATTTTTTTAAGCTATCCTTGGCTCCTGTCTTTCTCCCACAACAAATATTTGTTACATTAGCAAATCCTATTAGTTATACCCTCTATCAAGTTTGTTAAGCAGTGCTCAACATCCCCTGTGACTATGTTAGCCTGTTTCTTATATTCTAACTTTATTAATGTTATCTGATAATATTATTCTAATAACTTATTTTTGTTTCATTTATGTTTTTGGTTTATGTCATCACTATTCTATATTAAATGGAAGAAAATCCATTATACTTAATGGAACAATGTTATATGCCTTTTTTTAAAATCAAGTACAAGACAAGAATAACAACTATCAGAACTGCTTCACATTATATTTGTGCAGTTGATCAATGTTATAGGAAATAAAAAATCAATAATAGTTGTAAATATGGCAACATATTTGTATTAGTCAGCCAATGGGGTGTTGATGCAAAGTCAGAAATCTGTTGGCTTTAATTAAGGGTATTTATTTGTGGTAAAAGCTTACAGTTACAAGGCCCTAAAGAGTCCAACTCAAGGTTGCTTTCTCACCAAAGTCAGTTGCCATGTGTTGAAGCAAGATAGTTGCTGATCTCTGCCAGGTGTCTCCATCTGGGGCTTCCTCTTCCTCTTGAGGCACCATGGGCCCAGGTTCTTCCCATCCTCAGCTGTAAGCTGGCATAGGACTTGTCTCTCAGGGCTTCTCTGCTGCTCAGATGCTCTGTTCTCTTCACAATGTCAGCTGTAAACTATCAGGCAAATGGCTCATCTCTCTCAGGGCCCCAGGATCAAACACGACAGAGCTATCTCCTCTTCCATGTCTTCTTCCGTGTGTCTTCTTAAGGGAGTGTCCATGTATATCAGCCCACCAAGGGGGCAGGGTCTCAACCCTGAGTCACACCGTAATGACATGGTAGAATCAAAACCCTGATCTTTTGTCAAGTAAATGTAACACCTTTGAATTTAATACAAACAAAGTGTATCATACCCAGAACAGACGAGTTTATAAATATAATCCTTCTTTTTTGCGTGTATGTGGGGGGGGGAGAATTCATAAATAAGATCAAACTGCCACACTCCACCCTCTGAATCCCAAAAAGACATTACAATATCCCAAAAAACTTATTTCAGTAGCAATCCTAAGTCCAAAATCACATTACAATTATAGAAATACAATTTGTCTTGGGGCAAAGTCTTCTCTGGTGCAGACCTATGAAACTTACAAAACAAGTTATCTGCTTCCAATATACAGAGGGACAGATATAGGAGAAGCATTTGCATTACCTCAAGGAGAATTTGGAAGGCAAACATGCATCATTGGTACCCAACAGCTCCAAAGACCTGCAGGGCATATTCCATTAGATTTCAAAAGTCTGAGAATTATTCTTTAGATGATGGTTTCTTTGTGCCCAACAATTTTCCTCTAACATTTTGCTATAAGCTGCAAAGAGAAGCCAGGCTGCATTTTCTACATTTGGTTTGGAAATCTCCTTGGCTAAATGTCCAAGCTCATAATTTTAAAATTCTGCCTTCCATGTAACATCAGAAGTCAATCTTGCTAAGTTCTCTGCATGTTTAAAACACAAATCACCTTCCTTCCAGTTTGCAATAATAGTTTCATCATTTCCTTCTAAGGCCTCATCAAAAGTCTTTTTAGCATCCATATTCCTACCAACAGTCTCTTCATAGCAATCTAGGCCTTTTCTATCAATTCCTCCAAAAAATACCCCTTACCCATTTATAAATCAATTCAGCATTTTTGATAATTACATCAGACTGTACCCCACTTCTGGTACCAAATTCTGTATTAGCCAAAGGGGTGCTGATGCAAAGTACCAGAAATCTTTTGGCTTTTATAAAGGGTATTTATTTGGGGTAAAAGCTTATAGTTACAAGACCTTAAGGAGTTCAACTCAAGGTTGCTTTCTCAACAAAGTCAGTTGCCACATGTTGAAGCAAGATGATTGCTGACCTCTGCTGGGTCTCTCCTTCCAGGGCTTCCTCTTCATCTTGAGGCTCCATAGGCCCACGTTCTTCCTAACCTCATCAGTAAGCTGGCATAGGGCTTGTCTTTTAGGGCTTCTCAGCTGCTCAGCTGCTCTGTTCTCTTTACAAGGTCAGCTGTAAACTATCAGGCTAATGGCTCATCTCTCTCCAGGGCACCAGGATCAAATATGACAGAGCTATCTCCTCCTCCATGTCTTCTTCCACGTGTCTTCTTGAGTGAGTGTCCATTTATATAGCCCACCAAGAGGGTGGGAACTCAACCCTGAGTCATACCCTACTGGCATGGTTGAATCAAAGCCCTAATCTTTTATCAAGTAAGCTTAAAACATTTGAATTTAATGCATTCAAAGGGTATCAGACACAGAGGAACAGACCAGCTTACAAACATAATTGTTCTCTTTTTTGGGGGAATGGGAATTCATAAATAATATCAAACTGTCACAATATTGTAAATGTTATGATCAAATAATTAGTAAAAACAGAAGAATTTATAGACTAATTAATTTAAGTAATAAGTAATAAGAATTTAAGCAGTTTCAACTAGAGTTTTAATTAGGGAGTTTTTGGATTATGAAAATTACTTCAGTCATGGAATTGGATATTCACAAAAGGAATGAAATAAATATAAAGAACAAGAGCTTCAAGACGAAGCTTGGCACTCAAAACTTTGGAAGCAGAGATGATTACAAACAATGATGAATGGTGTCTAAAAGCAAGTGCCTGAAAATTGGGAGAAAACCACTTCAAATAGCCCTGAAAGAAGAGTAAATAAATAAAATGTTTCAAGGAGGAAAGAGTGATCAGGTATGTCAAATGTTGCTATTAAGTGAAAGAAAATGAAGACTGAGAATTGACATTGGATTTGGCACTTTGACATCATTGTTGATTTTGAAAAGTGCCATTTTAGTTATTGGTTGGGAAAAAAGGTAATTGGAGTCAGTGTAATGGAGAAGTGAATCAAAGACATAAATAAAGTCAACTCTTTTCATGAGTTTCATTTGTTTTGTTTTTTTAAGATGAGAGGAAGGGTAGTTTGTTCATGAGAATAATGCAGTAAACAGGAAAAGAAAATTTTGATGGGCAGGATATGAAAAAAGAGAAATACTGGAGATATATCCTTGCTTCAGATCAGTTTCCCTGAGAAGCAGACATTGAAATATGGATTTTCATACAGAAAGTTTATTAGGGAGTGCTCTCAGGATTAAGGCCTGTGGGCAGGGCTGGCTTCATAGGTATGTGACTTGTGTAATCGTACAGGGCCTCCTGCTTAGAAGGGTCTTCCACTTGGTATAATATTCTCCTGCTGCTATCTTGACATTCTTAATAATTTTTTAAACAAAGGATCCTGCATTTTCAATTTCCAATGGGTCCTGCAAATAATGTAACCAGTCCTGCCTGTGACAGAGCAAAAGATGCAGGATTGAGGAAAGACCATTCTAACTGGGAGCTCTGGGTACGTGGTGGCCTATAGAACTGTCCTAAATTGGCATGAGGGTTTCAGACTTTTATGCCTTGCACTGAAGTTTCTTTGGATACTGGCTACCCTGGAAAGGGGACATGGCCTTGGGCAAGGCATCTCTCTTCTGTAGAGGGCAAACCCTGGACCAAGATACAACTGAGAGATGTCAGCTGCCAAATCTACCAGTGCCTGGGGAAAGAGTGTTCCAGTCTTGGAGGAGGGGTCAGGGCAATAATCAATGATGATCACTATACTCCTGGGATAAGAGAGGGTAGAGGACATAATGCATGAATATATGGCTGTGCTAGTAGTATAGAGTGTTCATAAAAGTAACAGGTGAGAAGTCAATAACACATGCAAGTAGATGGGTAGAACTGGAAGTGGTATATTTTGGAAGGATTATTTTTCTGATTGCTTCAATGTATTCAGCAAAATAGCAAGCAAGTTCATCAGTAGTTTAGGGAACCAGATTTGGAGTTAAAAAGAGAACAGCAGCAAGGAAATATAAGAAGCATAGTAGATGAAACTTGAAAGTCCATGTGAATTTTTTGAAAGAATTTCTAAAAAATTATTGAAGGAAATATGAGTGGAATTTTTGTAGGAAGGAGAGTAGAAAAAACAATTTAAAAAAACACTAAGAAAAAAATTTAACTGAAGTAAAGAAATGCACTGAAAAGGCCTGCTGAATTATAAAGGTAATAAATGCAAAGGAACCACCTCTAGACACATGCTTGTGAATTTTCAGTATCATGGAAATAAGATAAAACTATAAAAGCATGGAAGGAGAAAGAAATGGGGATCACCTACAAAGGTGTTGCAAACCAAAAAGATGTACCTTTTCAATTAGCAACATGAACTTCTAAAGCAGTGCCTCAAATATCTGAAGTGACATGTTTTAGAATCTGGAAAGTATGTCTTTTATTTGTGAAAACAAAAGAGTTCAAACATTCAATTACTAAGATATTTTACCTCACATACAATTTGCTGTGGAAATTACTTGAGGAAAACCTGCAGTAAAACAAGGAAAACAGACTGTAAACCCAGAGCACATCTCAGAATGACAGTGGTGAAAGAGGCCTAGAGAACATCTGGTCCAGTTTGGCATAGGAATTCAAGAAATTCTAGGAGAAATATCACTTGGGAGAGAAGTATATATTATGCAATTGATGCTATTTTTAATTTTTGAATAGCATATAAATTCACTATTCTTTTTTTATATATGGGAAAAAATCAGAAATCCCAAGGAAAAAAATTCTCTTTGGTAAATATATGTTTCAGATATGAAGCAAAGTATATCATGACACAATTTGAGCAACTGGTGAGGAAGTGTATCCATTTGACTTTGGTAATGAGGATAATCGCGCCGACGAAACACAGGCATCATTATGTTGCATATCCAGGTAAAGCAGAGCAGGAAATGTAATCGTAAGACATTACTCGATTCCACACACACAAAAAATCACATAGTCTCAAAATCTGCTTAAACATTTCCAATATTTAGAATCAACCAATAACAAAGAATGAAAACACAATTAGAATTACCTGAAAATATCAACAGGGCATATCTTGATCATGTAAAAGTTATGGTACAACTAACAGAATTCAAGAATCACAAAACAGCAGATGTAGTAGAAAGGATTGGAATATAGCAGTGGATCAGAAAATAGGTAAAAGTAAAAAAACAACTAAAAATAATGTAACCAATAACTGTAAGGAGGGAGAATTGAATTTAGAGATATTTTGAAGAAGATAACTCTTATCTACAGTTGGAAAAATCAATGAGTGAAGGTACATATGTATTACTTAGAATAATCTTAGTTGATAAGAAGTAACAATCCACGCTGAATAATAATAGCAGCAAGGAAGGTGAGAAGGGCAGCTCTTTTGTATTAAGGATATTTATAACATTTGCCTAAATTATTTTGCTAAAACAATTTTTTAATCAATTAAGGAACAACAATATAAGTAAATAATACAAAACTTCAGGTTTTATATTCTGATGTGGAAGATTGTCCTTTCATATATTGTTGTGCAAAATAAACAAGTTAAAGAAAATTACATACAATATTAGCTTATTTTTTTTAAATTTCCAGTGCGTATATTGTATCTATGCATTGATAAAAATCTAGCAAAACACATGATAAAATTATTGGTGATTAATAAAAGGAAGCAGAAATAGGAAGGTAGTTATAGACAGTACATAGAAATTTAACCATATAATTTAGAAACTCCAAGAAAAAAGTTTGCAACAATATTTTCTGCCATTTAAAATTTAAATTGTCAAAATTCCAAAATGTTTATCTTTAAAATATTTATCCCAAATAATTTGAAATCCCACTGCTGTCAGAAACTGCATGTATAACTTGGGTAGGCTTCTAGACTAATAGAGTAATGCAGTCTAGAACCTCCAGTTTAATGTTGAATAGCAATGGTGACTGTTCCTTTATTATCACTCTTATGGAGAACACATTCATTCAGTCTTTATCATTAAGTATCATGGTAGATTTGGGGTTTTGTAGATGCTCTTTATCTGATTATTATATGCTAATTTTGTTTCCTTGAAGTAGCAGATTGTCTTCATATCACTGAAGATTTTTGTTTGTTTGTTTTGTTTTGTTTTGCACTTTTTAGACATGGATCTTAGAACTTTGCTACTACCAGCATTCTTTCTTTTTGATTAGAGGAGTTCTAAGCTTACAGAAAAATCATGCATTCAAATACAGAGTTCCCATATACTATCCTATTATTAACATCTTTCGTTAATGAGGCAAATTTGTTGCATTTCATAAAAGAACATTTTTATAATTGTACTGTTAAATGTATCCATCATTTACAACAGAGTGCACTGTTTATGTTGCTAGTCCTATGTTTTTTTATTTTTTTTAATTTTATGACTATTTTAAATTTTTTATTTCTATTATAAACAATGATATTAAATATTGATTATATTATAAAATCCTAACAATGAACTGTACCAAGTGTTTATCATCTAACTTGGAATAAGAATGCCTCTTCTGGATAATTGGAGAAACAAAATATTAGACATAAATCATAAATAGAAAAGTATTAATAAATAAGCTAGTTAAATAAGTCCAGAGGTTAGATCTGTGGGATAAACTTCAGTAGAGGGGTTTGGAAAGGTTTATCATATAATGATAAAAGGAGAAAATAAAAAAAATACATATTATTATACAAACTATTAGAAATAAGAGAGAACAGGAAACAGGTTTGACAATGTTCTAAAATATACTAAAACATTATGTTAACTTAATGAATTATGTATTTGAAAACATCAAACTGTTATTACCTCCTCTTGAAATGTTTTTGACAGATTTCACATAGAAATATATGTAATTCCTTGACATTGTTGTTTACAATTATTCATTAATTCTTACTGTTGTCTCATATAAATGCATAATTAGCTCACCTTATTTCATGTATTTAGGATTCTACTTTGCATTCTCACCACTTCATAATAGAAGCCTTAAAGATACCACTTACATTTTCAAAGGTTGTCTTATTTTAAGATCAAGCCAATCCTTAAACTGGAAGGGTTTAAGGAGTTCTGGCCAAAAACTTCACCCATATTTGCAGGTAATTTTGCAAAGACCAGGTTTCATTTCTGATCACTCATATTTCACCTAGTCATTTGAACTATCATGAGAATATATCCTGCCATCAAGTACTAAACCCCCTATCATTTTTTTCAAATTGTGAATATTTTATTCTTGAAAGGTAAGGGAGCCCTTTTTCCTACTAAGTATTTAATTATTTCTAGAAATCAGTCTATCTGCATGAATTTTGCCTGTGCTCCATAATTTTCCTGCTTTCCTCTATTGTAGTCTTCAGAGAATAATACATATTATGTTTAGCTCCACTTCCAGGAGTCATCTGATCTGCTATTGTTTATCTGTCCTGTATGATACTACTTATGTCCCTTCCCGAGGTATGATAAGGTAGAATAAACTGTATATTATGTAAAAGATGCATGATGAAAATACACCAAATAATAATGTAAATTAACTTTAGAGATCTTTCATTTATATCATATATGTTCTTTGATAATATAGGATGATTGATAAACATGGAAATAAGTGAAAACATTACATTTATTTTACCTTTCGAGAATGGAAGAATATTGTCCTGTGAATTTGGAACTAAGGGTTCCAAAAACCAAAGCAAAATCTTAAGGGAATATCCCTTTGGGGTACTTTTCTTCCTTATTTATTTTAATTTTCTCACTTGTTAAATAATGATATTTTATATTGAAGTAATAGGATTACTTTAAAGGTAATTTAATATTTGCAAAATGATTTAAAACAAATTTAAATGTTAATTAATATTTCATAAAATGAAATAATAAAGCATAAAATTAAACATATAAATTAATAGCTATGGACAGATAAATGAAAACAATATTTACATGGACAATTTTGAAATGATTATCAGTCGTTTATCAAACCTTCTTGAATACCTTATATGTGCCAACCTCTGTCCCAATGTCTGGAACAAGGATTTGACAGATGCTATTTCAATATAATGAAGGGCTTACCAGTAAAGTACATAAACATGAATTCAGTAACAGATAATTCCAGATCTCCTTGAAGTGGATTTGATGGCAAGAAATCAGGTTTTCACAGTGCTAATTATCCACTGTCAGAACATGGACAAGTAATTACTTTCTAAGGTTTGTAGTAATTCTGCTGCCAGGAAGCAAATATTTGGCTCCCTGAGAAAAGGAAATTGATTTGCCTTAGAATGTCTCCTTTTCGTCAAATCCACCTGCTTCCCAAATTTCAAAAGTGTTAAATATGGGGCTATCAATTTTCTTTCAAAGGACAATAAAATATATCTTCCTCAGAACCATGGAGAAATTCCAAAGGTTATAAACTTACAGGCAATTGTATTATCTTCCCACTCTAGAGATTTATTTACCTCCCAAAGTGTAAGAATTTATGAACTTTCCTCTTCTGTTCCCAAGGAAAATTTGTTTACATTAGGGAGATTAAGTATATCTCCTTCTCTCAGAAGGGGAGAAGGCAACATATATTTAAGCTCTCAGATTCATATTTTGGGATTCCTTTTCTTTAGGGCCAAAATTTCTTTGTACTTGCAAGCATGTCCATCTGGCTCTCATCACATCATCCCCAAAGAAGGAACTGAAGCAAAGGGAAGCTGATGAGGTTATCATTTTCATAATAATAATCTGCCTTTTTCCAGAAATCTCATGCTAAATTTCATGATAATATACAGATAGATACTAACAACTTATCAAGTACTTGGCATTTCAGACTCAGCATATATGATGTTCAGTTTATATTATATTTGAAAGATACTTGAAAACTATCAGTTGTCATGCAAATATATATTAATTTGTATTGTTATGACTATGCATACTATGGGTGGAGACATTTTGACATTTATTGGACCAACACATACTTTTTTTGTATTTACTATATTGTAACACTTGAACTTGTCCCTCATCATCTGTATAGTATTGCAAAAAAAATTGTTTTCCCTAGCTACAATCTCTATCTTGTGTTACATACATCTTTGGCATGGATACTAAGTCTATTTTTAAAAACACTGTATTTTAAATTATGTATCTGATCATATGTCTCTCTTTATTAAAACTTCTAGGGAAAACCCATTGTAAAAAAAAAAAAAAGAAAGAATGAGCAAGAGAGAAAGTCTAAAAGCCTTTAACAAAATCATTACTCACATCATTATTTAGTCCACACTCATTATCTAATCTCATGTCCAACTACACAGTCATTGCCTACACCGAAAATCTTTACCCAACCATGCATGCGCATCTATTAGTAAAATTTGCATACCTTTCTTAAATTATCACATATAAAGAAATCATTAAGCTTTTTTCTTCAACAATATCACTTGAAAATTGTCCATGTTACCACAGATGCAAAAATATCATTTTTAATGAAATAATTATTCATTATTATTTACTGCTACATATTGTTTCATAATAGGGATATACCCATATATCTGAATATATTCAGCCATTAGCTAATCATAGGCCTTAAGTTATTTCCAAATTTTTTGTGTTATAACCATTACAACTTAAACTGCAATAACATTGCTATACAGGCTTCTTTCGTACATGGACATATTATTTCTAGGGTATATATCGTAAGGGAGTTACCAGATTATTTGACATATATACATATTGAAATTTTAATATATACTCTCATTGTTTCTGCCAAAATGGCTACACTCTTACCAGTTCTTTGTGTGATAATAGTCTTCACCAGCATTTGATGCCAAGTAATGAGCTGACTTCTTGCCAACGTAATGGTGAAAACCGGTATCTTGTTATCCTGACATTGTGCAACATACCATGTGTGTTGACCATGTGTATGTCCTCCGTAGCTACTTGCTTTTCATGTATTACGTGCTAATGTTTCTCTTGAGGTTTTGTTTTTGTCTTTTTATTGATTTTTGACAAATAATGTTCAAAGAAAAATAAAACATGGTATATATTTTCTAGATATGTGTGTTTGTGTGTTTAAAGACTTTAGAAAGAGGTCTGGAAGGATATCCTCAAAAATGATAATAGTGATTATCTCTGGAGAAGTGGATGGAGGATTCTTTTAGGGATGGTGGTCAGCAGAAATTTTAGACTTGTCTAAAATATATTTACAGGCCTAGGAAATAATCCATTATTTATGTAAATAATTTTGCAACAGAAAATAAGGTATAAATATATGTATTTAAGCCCCTGTGAACTTAAAGGAAACCAAAAATTATTTGTACCAATACTTTTGGTGCTATGATTTTCTATAGTCTATCAGTGCCTAATCACAATTAAATAGTGGCCACCATAAATATTTCTCCATGGTTTTCCTATCCCTCAGTGTAATTCAGGGGTTCTTAACCTTTTTTGTTGCACGAATCCCTTTGCCAGTCAGGTGAAAACCACAGACCTCTTACTAAGTCCACATTATACTGTGTATTATTTAATAACTATATCACACCCACATCAACATGTCCATACAAAAATAATGTTTTTTTTAATTTTCAATGCAAGTTCACAAACACCCTGAAATCTTTCCGTGGACCCCTGGTTAAGAAACCTGAATTTCTACTCGCTGTAACAATTTTCTTAAGTGTCCATGAAATTAGTTATAACAGTGACCTGAAACAGCTTGTCTGTTTTGTTCGGTGATGAGTTTAATATTTAAGAAGTTGTGATGGTTAGGCTAATGTGTCATCTCAGCCAGGTAATTGTGCCCAGTTGCTTGGTCAAGCAAGCACTGGGTTAATTGTAATATAAGAACATTTATGGACTTTGGTCACCAGTGAGTTTACTGCATGGATGGCTGATTACATCTGAATCAATCAGGGAGATTGCCTTCAGCAATGGGTAACGCTTTTATCCAATCAATTGAATACCTTAAAAGGGGAAGTGATTTCAACATTCAGAGAGAATTTCCCAGCTCGTCTTTGGACAGCCAACTTCTCCCAGAAACTCATCAAGGACCTTCACTGGACTTTCATCGGAGCCCCTGGTTTGCAGCCTGCCTGCAGAACCTGGACTTGTGCATCCCCACAGTCACGTGAGAGACTCTTATAAAATCTCATGTTATTAACAGATAACTCCTGTTGATTCTGTTTCCCTAGAGAACCCTGGCTAATACAGAAGTCTTCATTATCTTGCATTGTCTTAAAGGAACAACAATGGCAATAAAAGATGGTTGTTGAACTAAACTGAGATATAAAGCAGTGCATATCCTTAACCTCAATGTAAATGACAAGAATTTGGTTAAACAAACTGAGTAATCTTTTGAGATTGTTGAATCCATATATGAACCTTGTAAATAAATGCATATTAATGTTATGAAATATATATATAGTTCAATAACTAGAGTTATTTCACAGAACATTATACATCGAGGAAATGAGAACTTTGTCCTTCAACTGTTGCCTTTCTAGACCAAAGCTTGGATAAAGATTACTGTCAAATACACATGTAATGGAGTACATTTTCAGTTATTGCTGGATTAAGATTTTGTCATTACAGTTTGCAAATGAGCAATTTCTTTTCATAATTATGCAGTAATTATAGTCAAAATGGAATATCAGCACAACCACTTGAACACATTTGTTATATTTTTCCTTTTCCTGGAAAACAAACGATCTTTAAAATCAGCCACTACCATGTCCAATGAACTCTGTCACAACATAAAAATCCCCCTGAGTTTCCCTCTGGACCAATCTCATTTAGTCCAAAGCATAACATAATTTAAATATCTGAGTTGTGATCCACCAGCATTACATGATAGATAGAAGTTCTGTTAGTAAACAGATAAGGAGAGAAAATCAATCCTTTAATTTCATTGTCTTTTGCACCATCTACTCTGCACATTCAGTAAGTTACTGAATGCTGCCAATTATTTTCTCCTCTCTTAACTTTCCCCTTCCTGGTTTTAATACACTTGCTCATGCCATCACCCTTTCGTGAATTCAAAAACCCTCCTAATGGTTCTTCTTTTTCTTCTTTTTTGTTTTTAATTTTTATTTATTTATTTTATATATATATATATAAAATAAGATGCTTAGATTACATAAATGCCACACAAAAATTACAGGAATTCCCATGTTCCCCACCTCCCACACCTCCCATAACATCCCACATAAACATCTTTCATTAATGTAGCCCATCACCTGCAATGGATATACACATCCTGGGGCCTTGCCACCAAGCACAGACCATAGTTCACATTGTAGACCCCACTCTACATTGTAGACTCCCACACAGTTCTGCATGTTATATGCTGATGTAAAATGGCCTGTATCTGTCATTGTAATGGTACTCAGGATAATTCCCAAGTCCTGAAAAAGCACCTGTATTACAACTGCTTTTCCCTTCCCTGCTCCAAAAGCATCCAGTGGCCACTGGCTCCACCTCACTGTTGTAATTTCTTCCATTGCTTGAATCACATTATGTCTACAACATAATACCATTAAGTCCACTTTAGTCTATAGCTCTTCCCCCAATCCTGAGGAGTTC
This sequence comes from Cabassous unicinctus, assembly GCA_029593785.1. NCBI lineage: Eukaryota > Metazoa > Chordata > Mammalia > Cingulata > Chlamyphoridae > Cabassous > Cabassous unicinctus. The sequence continues at coordinate 82,290 of JAQZBX010000702.1, read as the reverse complement.
GGGATGGTGATGTCCATTCCACCTCCAAGTGAGAGGGGGCTTATATCCCATGGATATGGTGGATGGGATTATCCTGCCTTCAGCTGCAGGCTCTCTCCATTCCCTGGGATGGCCATTGTCCATCATCGTCTCCTCACCAGGTGACTTGGGTGAGTCCGTTGAGCTGTAGAGCAGGAGTTGCAGCTGCACCAAGATTCCAGGCACAGCTGGCACATAGGCAGGCCAGAGGCTCCAGTCCCTGGAAGTACACCTACAAACTCCAGCATCACATATGGTTTGAATAGAAGGGACTGATGGACCATGTGCAGGGAAGACTTATTTGAGTCCAACTCTGTCACTCTCAGGAGCACAGATTCCAAAGTAGAGCCCACTGATTAGGTGTCAATCTCTGGGGCTATCCCCCCTTATATAGGACCTGGGTGTCTCCAGAGCCCTCAGGAGCCCCTCTGTGTGGGGTGATATCCACTTTGGTGTTCTATGAGGTCCTAGTGAGGTGTGCGTAAACGTTACCTCTGGGATGACCTCCCAACTCTCTTTGAAGTCCCTTAGCCACATGAACTCATTTATCTTAACCTTTTCCCCCATTTATTCAAGGTATTTTTCCAGTCGTGTTGCCAGTTGGCACTTGGTATTAATCCCTCGTTGCCAGGGAGGCTCATCCCCGGGAATCATGTCCCACGTTGGGGGGAAGGTAATTCATTCATATGCTGAGTTTGTCTTAGAGAGAGGCCACATTTGAGCAACAAGGAGGCTTTCCTAATGGTTCTTCTTTTTCTTAATCTTAATCTTCCTAATTCTTCTAAATTAGAAATAATAATTTAAAATGCAAGCTTTCCAGCAGAAACACCTTTAGATTAGAGTTTTCCCAGTAATTGTTGGATAGTATTATCAAACTAGATTCATAATCCAGGGTACTTATTTATTTAACTGATATTCATTATGCATTCTTCCTAGCTAATTTTCTTATAAATTTAATCCATGGTTTAACATCATGTTATACATTATAATTAGCAGAGGACCTTCTTAAAAAGAAACATTTTATTAGATTTTATTTTTCCCTGTTTCTGATCACACAATTCTGCACTTAAGAATTTTCAATTTTAAAAGAGACCCAGCATCCCCATCAATTTATATGTTTATATGCATGGATATTTTCATTGCTACTTGTTACTGAGTTAATCAATATAAAAGTTTTAAGTACAACTATGGTTTGATTATGCCAAGTTTGTTTACTCCAGCTGCCTTTGAATACTTGGGTAATGCCTTCCACAAATATCTTATCCATCCACGCTGCTGTGGCAGGTCCCAATTCTTCCATGAAAAAGGTGAAAGATAACAAAGAATAGATGGTTCGTTTCAATTTGACCTCCTTTACCCTTTCCAGTCACTTTTTTGTAACATTATTCAAATTTTATAACAGTTTTAGATATATAATTATGAAGAAATTGCATAGAATTCCCTTATACCCCATACCCAGTATCCCTTATTATTAACATCTTATATAAAAATGGTACATTTCTCACAATTAATGAATCAATATTGATACATTATTGTGAACTAAGTCTGCACTTTATTCATATTTTTTCAGTTTTCCCCTAATGTTCTTTTTCTGTTTCTAGATCCTATCCAGGACATGAAATTGCATTAATCTTCCTGTCGCCTTAGCTTAGCTTCTCCATGGTTGTCATGGTTTCTCAGACTTTCCCTGTGGTTTATGACCTTGACAGTTTGGAAAATCACAAGTCAGGTATTTTGTAGAATGTCCTTCAACAGGGATTTTTTTCTCATGATTAGATTATGGTAATGTGATTGGGGAACGAAGGTAGAGAGGTAAAGTGCCTGTCTCAGTTTGCTAAAAGCTGGGAGCAATATATCAGAAATAGGTTGGCTTTTATAAAGGGAATTTATTAGGTTAAATGCTTATATTTCTGAGGCTGTGAAAATGTCCAAATCAAGGCATCATCTGAACTGTCTCACCAAAGATCAGCTGTGGGTGAACAGGTACATGGCAGGACATAACTGCAGCTCTGCCCGAATCAAGGTTTGTGGTTTTCTCTCCCCATCCCCTCCAGGCCTTGTCACTTTCAATCTCTAGGGGGCCTCTTTCCACGCCTCTGGGCTCCACTGATTCCAGCCCCTGGGCTCCAGAACCTCTTTCTCAGCCTCTCAGGGTTTCTCTGTCTCTGCCACCTTTTTCTCTGTATGTCTCTGCTTTCAGCACTCCATTTATAAAAGACTCCAGCAAAAAGACCAAGACCCACCCTTGGTCACACTTCACAGAAACAATCCAAACAAAGGCCCCCAACTGAATCCAATCCAATCAAAGAGTCCCACACTCACAGGAATAGATTACCTCCAAAACATGACCTTTTCTGGGGTCGGATAAAAGCTTCAAACTGTCACAGTGCCATATTTCATTTCATCATAACAAGTGTACACAACATCAATATGACTCATCACTGCTAATGTTGACCTTGATCACCTGGCTTAAGGCAAAGCTTGTCAGGTTTTTCCACTGTAAAGTTGTTCTTTTCTTTTTTCTTTCCTTATCCATACTGTGCTCTTTGGAGGAAAGTCTTTATGTGGAGCCCACACTTAAGGAGTGGGGAGTTATGCTGTACCTCCTTAAGCATGGAGTATCCATATTAATTATTTAAAATTTGTTTATATGGGAGATATGTAGATTCTATCCATTTAATTACTTATTTGGTCATATATAGAGATTTACATATTTATATATATGTATATATATGTCAGTACAGATTCAGGGATATTTATTTTTATACTTGGTATTATAATCCAATATTTGCTCTGTTGCATATTTCTGGATTCAGCCATTGGCACCGCTTTCAATTGGCTCCTGTATTCCTTTGACATCCCTCCATAATTGTATGAGTGAATGCCTACTTTTATTTTTGTTTCTTAATTATTTATTCCTTTTAGAATTTTCTTACTGTATGGCATTATGAGATGTTCCAGGCTCATCTTCTATATTTTATGCCTCAGTTGTAGAACCAGCAATTTCTCCAAGGAGCCCTGGTTTTATTTATTGGATAACGGCATTAGAAACTGAGTTATGGATGCTAGGAGTACTTATTTCTCTATCTCTTCAGTTTTAACCTAACAGTGATTTTATATTTAAAGTGGCTTTCCTGTAGACAACATAGAGTTCAGTCTTTAAAAAAAAAAACACATATAATCCCTGTCCTTTAATTTATACATTTAGACCTTCATATTTAACGTGATCATTGAAATGCTTGGATTACTATCTACGAGATAGCAATTGTTTTCTATTAATTGCCAGAGACTTCATTTTCTGCCTTCTCTGGTTTTATTTGAACATTTTTATATGATTGCATTTTATATCTTATCTTAGTACATAAATTATACCTCTTTATTTAAAAATTAGTGGTTTCCCTAGGAATTGCAATACACAACTTTAACTAAAGTCCTCTTTTCCACTCCATAGTACAGGCACCATATAACAAGAATTACCAATTCCTTCCTATCATCCCTCATTAAACTGATGTTAGTTATTTCACTTATCCATATGTTATAATCACCCAGTACTATATAATTACTCTTATTATTTTAGACAGTTGTATTTTAAAGCAACTAAGAATAAGAAAAATTAAAGATTTTATTTCACCTTCATTTATTTCTTTTCCAAAGCCCTACCTTTTATTCATGTAGTTTTAAGTCACAGAAGTAAGTCATTTTCCTTCTATCTGAAGGAAATATTTTAATATTTCTTGAGGGCAGGTATGCTGACAATGAATTCCCTTAGTTTTATTTGTCTTGAAATCTTTATTTCTCCCTCACATTAAAAAAAATAACAACTTTATTGAGATATATTTCACATACCATACAACTCACACATTTAAAGTGTTCAATTCAATATTTTTTGTATAATCATGGAACTGTGCAACCATAACCATGTCAACTGGGAACATTTTTATCACCCTCAAAAGAAATCCAATAATCATTACCAGTCACTCCCCTCTAAACTCCATCTACACATTTGTCATCCCCTAATCTAATATCTGTGTCTGGACATTGAATATAACTTGTATCATAAAATACATTACCTTTTGTGAATGGTTTCTTTCAGTTAGCATAATGATTTTTAGGTTCAACCATATTGTGCATGTATAAGTACTTCGTTTCTTTTTATTCCTGAATAATATTCCATTCATCAGTTGATGGACATTTGGTTTGTGTCTACTTTTTTTTTTACTATTATGAACAATGCCTCTATTAACATTTATGCAAAACCTTGTGTGTGGACATCTGTTTTCAATTCTATTGAGTATAAACATAGGAGTGTAATTGTTGGGTCATATGGCAACTCTGTTTAAATTTTGAGGAACTCTGCTTAAGCCATTTTTCAATTTAATGAAAATGTTCTAAAATTGAGAGTGGCGAATGCACAATTCTGTGATTATACTAAAAGCCGTTGATTGTACAACTTGCATGGATTGTATGGTATGTGAATATTATCTCAATAAAACTGCTTTTTAAAAAAACTTAACCTAAACACATGGGAAAATTGTTTTCCAAAGTGGTTTCACAATTTTACATCCCATCAGCAATTCAGGAGGGCTCCAATTTCTCCATATCTTCACCACCACTTGTTACTATTTGCCTTTTTCATTATACTCCTCCTGGTGGGTACACAATGGTATCTCACTGTTTTTTTTTTTATTTGCATTCCCCTGATGGCTAGTGATGTTGAGCATCTGTTCATGTTTTTAATGTCTTCTCTGTAGAAGGATAATTTCATAGTATATAGTATTCTAGGTTGGTGGGCTTTTTCTTTCTACACTTTAAATAGTCACTTTACTCTTTTGTTGCTTGCAAAATTTCTGACAAGAAATCTGCATTTCTTACCCTTGTCCCTTTATAGTTAAAATGTTCCATCCCTGTCTCCAATCCTTGGCTTCCTTCAAGATTTTCTCTTTTTGGTTGTTGTTGTTGTTGTTGTTGTTTTGAAGTTTATTTGTCTTGATGTAGGGCTGTAGGGTGTGTTTTTTTTGTTCTTTATTTTATTTTATTTATTTTTTTCGTATTTATTCTCATTGATGTGTTCTGATCTTCCTGGATCTGTGATTTCAGGTCTATCATTATTTTTGGAAAGATTTCAGTTATTATTAATTGAAATATTTCTACTCCTTCATATTCTTATTCATCTCATTCTAATATAACATTTATGCATGTCTTACATCTTTTGAAATTTTACCACATTTCTTGGATATTCCATAGTTTGTTTGCTTTATTTATTTCATTCTTTTCTCTCTTGTGTTTCATCTTAGGAAGTTTCTATTGAACTATCTTCAAGCTCACTGATTCTTTCTTCAAGCCATTTGAACTGTATGATGGGCCCCTCAAATGCATCCTTCATTTCTGTTATAGTATTTTGATTTCTAGCATTTCCTTTCGATTCTTTATTAGGATTTTTACCTCTCTGCTTACATTGCCTGTGTTTGTATATTGCCTACTTTATCCATTAGCACCCTTAATATGCAAATTAGTTATTTTAAATTCCAAGCTTGGTAAATCCAAAATCTGTCTTACCTTAATCTGTTTCTGAGGTTGGCTTTGTCTCTTCAAACTGTCATTTATTTTTCCCTTTTGGTGTCTTGTATTTTTTTACTGAAAGCTGGACATGTTATTTTGGAAAATAAGAATTGAGGTGACTAAATCTATAGTGTGAAGATTTATATTAATCTGATAGGAGTTGACCTTTGTTTAATGTAGGATAAAACTGTCAATGCTGATGGCTTCAGATGTTTACAGATTTTGGGCTCTCTTTTTGACTTTGGGTTTTGTAAGTACTCTTCTTCAGAGAATGCCTGTTTCTTGCAGCTCATTTAGCTTCAATACACAATTGTTATGCTGCAGTCTTGTTGTTATAGTGGTATGGCATGTGGGAGGGGAAGTGTTCTATAATCTATAATTAAATTTCTATAATCCATAACCTATAATATATAATTAAATTTCAGTGCTTTAGTGGACCTATGTCTCTGGTATGTGATCTTCACAAATTTTTCTTCTTGTGTATTTCTCCCCATCTCTTAGGTGTGACAGGAAATGAACAGAACACCCTGCCCCATGACTCTAGAACATGGTTCTGGTTAAATCTTCTTCCTGGAAAGTAGACTTTTGTAATGGAGGAGGTTTGGAGTCTATTTCACAAAGATCACTCCTCCCCTCTCTCTGCCAGAGTCACAAGGGGATCTTTGTTGGCTCTTAACCTTGAGATCTTGATGGGATTCTTGGAAGCAAAATCCACAAAAGTGTGAAGCACCATCTAAGATGGACTCCCTAAGGAGTTTCTTTCTCAAGGTAGTCCACACTCAGCCTCCAAGAATTTGTGAAAATTGCCATTTAAGTGTTCTTATCAGTTTATGGCTCTAGGACCTTCTACTGCAGAGAAGCAATTCTTAGTTATGACTGGATTTGCTTGTCTCTCCAGAGTTCAGGGTGGTGGTTGGCCTTACAGATTCATTTCTCTCATGGATTCAAGCAAAGTTATTGATTTTTGGTTTGTTCAGCTTTTTCTTGTAGTAGTGACAACTTCCAAGTTCTTTATATGTTGAAGTTAAACCCAAAAAGTCCACCTAATCATTTGTTTAACTTCATGTTTTTTTCCTGAAAATCTCCTGTGAAGATATCTAATTTGTTGAGCAAATGTTTGTGAGTTAGAGAGGATTAGGAAAAGCTATTTGCACACATCCTTAAGAACTAAGTTGGTTACTCCAGTGACTTACTATAAATAATATAAAAAGCAGGTAACATTGTTTGTACTTGAAAAATATTTGGTAAGAAATATTAACTCCAAAATTTCAACTCTAGACCACAGCTCCTTCAGTTGTGATTTACTCTATCTTAGAGATAAATTTGAAAACATTGTCAACATCATCAACAAAAACCAGGAATAGTATCACAATAGAGCATATACCTCTGGTATTTTTAAGCCTGCAATATGTTGGAGTCACCATGCAATACAAAGAATAGTCTATATTGATGATTTGGAAGTAATGTTTACTGTATGTTCCAAGGAGCAATTAGTTTCTGCTGATATAATTAATTTTTTTCTTTTTACATAACTGCTAAGCAGAGTTAATGCATGTTTTCAGTAGAGCATGTGGTTATTTTCTGTTCTCTTTTTCATTTTTGTTCTGAGAGCAAGAATAATAGTATGCATTGTTATATTTACAGTATTGAGAATGATTTTACATTTTAGCACAGCATGCTGAGATCCCTACATATTTAGTAAGTTAGATATGAAATTAGTCCACTGCAGTGTTTATATATTACTGAGAACATCTTTGTAGTTTCTATGGTACTACTCAGTTCTGGCATAATCATTTAAGTATAACATATAAAGAAACAGATAAGCTACATTTACATGAAACTAATGGCCAATCTTGGCTAAAATTCAATTGAAAATTCAGCTATAAAGGTGATATAGTTTTAGAAATATAAAATTGATTTAAAACAAATTGTTTCAAAAATATCATTTGTAAAAACCACATTTTTCTGATATCATTTTTCTAATATCACCTAAACACCTTAACTAGTTGTTTTCATAGAAACCAAACTTTTGGAACTATAATATAGTGAAGCTTGTTAAAACTTTGAAAAAAAATGTTGTGTTTAAAGCTGGAAAGGCAATGGAAGTTGTACATTGTTTCCTAGGGGTATATAGCAGAAAGACATCTCCTTGTGATTGACTAATGGGAGTTCCACATGTATTTGGTTAAGAAAAGCTCCCTAATTCATGTTTTCCTCCTATATATTTCATTTCTTGTAAGATTTGGTTGATAAACTGTACCACCAGTACAGATTTAGAAATGTTTACTAAAGAAGGAATGAATCATGAAAACATTTCTTCCTTTGTATTCAAGAAGAAATCCAATATACTTTCATGCATAATTAACGTTTAAATGATGCCATTAAAACATATAGTAAAAAAAATAAACACATGCAGTTACAATCTCAGAATTCTAAGCCTTGGAACTTAAAATTATGCTCTATATAGAGGTAGAAAATCACATAGATAAGAAATGATTTATGAATATATATGGAGAGAGCCTTTGTAAAATTTCAAACATCTATAGTTCCATGAAGCATCTTAGAATTAAGTGTCAACATTAAAAAATATAAAATCATTTGAACTTACTCTATGGAATCATTAAGCAAATATTTGCAAGCGTTTTACACATCAGATAAATTTCAAATGGGTCATTTTATATTAAGATTATTTTATGTAATTCTGTCATCACCATCTATTAGGGAATAGTTATATATAGGGAAGCAACATGTCTTTTTGTTTAACGCCTTTTCAGGCTGCACAGACTCACATTCTATTTATATGGAAATTAGTGAACATGTTCTGTCCCTGAGATATTCAACTGATGCTTTTGTTTATTTTTTTCATATAAAATAACAAGGCTTATTAAAGAAGTTTGGATTGTCTAGCACTTATCACTCTAACCCTTCATGCTCTGCCCACATTATTTCTTGCTTTACCCACCCTACCTGTCATTTTCTTCATGAGAATCATTCTAATTAGTGACATTTAAATAATATAATGACTTCATACATAGCAATCTGGGATAGGCAGAATTATGGTCACCCAAAGATGCCCATTTCTTTATCCCAGGAAACTATAAATGTGTTACGTCACATGGCAATGGAGAATTAGGGTTGCAGATGGAATTAAGATTGCTAATCAGCTGAGGTTATCCTGGATTATCCAGGTGGGCCCAAGGTAATCAAAAGACCACAAGACAGTCTCCAAATGATGATGATGATGCATGAGAAAGGCTTGACTTGTCAGTCATGCTGGCTTTTAAGATGAAGGGGACCATGAGACAAAGAATGCAGGAGGCTTCTAGAAGCTGAAAAAGCAAGGAAAAAGAATTTCCCCTAGAGTCTCCAGGAGGAATGCAGCACTGCTGAAACTTGGATTATAGCCCAGTGAGACCGAGTTAGTACTTCTGATGTCTGGAATGGTAAAATGATATATGTGAAATTAATGTTGTTTTCAACCACCAAGTTTGGTAATTTGTTACAGCAGAAATATGAAACTAATACCATGTGCAAAATATAATTAATAATTCATTTTGACACAGTGACAATAACAAGAACTATAAATCTTTCCTCCTTCTCTTCTCACTCCTCTCACTATTTTAATTGTATCTTCCTACATCTGATAACACAATTTTAGTTTGTTTTTCTCCACCCATACAAAATTATATTCAATCATATTCTTTTTATAAATTATTTTGGACTTGCTTGCTTTTTGGTTCTCTTGTGCATTTCTGAGGGACAGTTTTCCATATTCATTCACTCAGTCTACTAAAATGGACACCTGAAAAATTTCCATGGTTTTTCCATCTTTGCACCAAATGTACTTCATATTCCAACAGAACTATATGGTTCTCAAATGAAGATTTGATCATTAAATAGGTCTTCTCTGTATAATCTCTCTAACATCTTATAAAATTATAGTGATGATGAAAATTATAGTTATGGTTTGTTGGATGTTACCCTGAATAAACAATAGCCAACATCCTAAATGTTTCACTTAGATTACTTCATTTTTGCTCCCAGGTACACTATGAGTTAGTAATTTCCTTATTGTATAGATGGTGAAACTGAAGCTCATAAAAGTGAAGTGATTAATGAAAAATCACACTGCAAGATAGTTGAACAGCTATTGTTTCACATTAGGTATACTTTCATCTAAACCAAAATACATTTACCTTTAATATTATGGAATATGCCAATAACTGCTTAGCACAACAATCATGCAAATCCCTTTTTCCTCTCTCCCTTACAGCCACAGAAATTTGACAGGCTACTTTTAGGAAATTGCCCATTACATAAACTTCTTATTTTAAATTTAATAATTTTATTAGGAAATACTTTCATATGTTTTTAAAGTTAAACTATATTAAAGGTGTCTATAAATAAGTTTCCTTCCTGTTTCATACCCTCTAATTTATCATTCCCTTTAATATCCTCTTTAATTTAATGCTTATGTATCCTTCCAATATTTCTTTATGCAAATATAAGGAAATAAAAATATAAATTTTCTTATTTTACCTTTCTAACACAAAGATAGCATACCATATATAGTGTTCAGCCCCTTGTTTTATTTTCTTCTGAAAAATACCAAAACCTACAGAAATATGAAAGATTAGTACATAATCACCCACATACCCTTTACTTAGATTCATTAATTGTTTTGTGCAAGATTTGGCAATGTTTTGAACAGTGTACTTATTAGCAATCATTTCAGGACCACAGATTGGAACACAAGAGGAAAAAATAAAATGTATGATTAGCAAACTGAAAACACAAAAATTGCAAACAATCTAATGCATATTAGTTATCTGAAAGTAAAATTTGTCATTTTAATAGCCACTGTTCAAACACATTCCACTTCTCTAAGCAATATGTATAATTTTGACAGCAGCACGTCACAGACATTTTCAATATTTTGCTATTCATTTTGTAGAAGTTTGGTATTGTTTATGAATTCCAAAATAGATATTGGATTGTGTTTGTAAACTGATCTGTTCCTCTGGGCATATTAGATTGTATTAAATTCAGGGGTTTCATTTTCACTTGATTAAATTATGATTAAGGCTTTGATTTGGGCCCATCAGTAGGATGTTGTGTCCCAGTCCCCTTGGTGGGTGGAGACTCACAGAGGAAATTACATGGCAGAGGAGAGAAATGAGTTTTTGGTTGCTGGAGCCCCAGGGAGAGAGCCTAGCCATTCACCTGAAGAGACCAGAACCCTGAACACCTGAGAAAGCCTGGAAAGAAATGAGCCCAAGGGAGAGAGACAAGCCTTATGCTAACCTACAGCTGAGAATGGAAGGAGCTGGAACCACGGAGTCTTGGGAGGGAGAGGAAAGCTAAAACTTCACAGAAACCAGCAGTCATCTTGCTCCAACACATGGCAACAGACATTGGTGAAGGAAGTACCTTATGCTTTATGGCCTTGTGACTGTAAGCTTCTACCCCAAATAAATACCCTTTACAAATGCCAACAGATTTCTAGTACTTTGCATCAGCACCCTTTTGGCTGATTAAAACAGAATTTGGTACCAAGAGTAGGATGGTGCTTTTGCAATTACCAAAATGCTGGAAAAGTTTTATGAATGGGTAAGTGGCATTTTTTGGAGGAGTTGTGAGATGTTTAATGGGATAGGCCTAGATTGATCTGAAGAGATTGTTGATAGGAATATGGGTGCTAAAGAGACTGGATGAGGCCTTAGAAGAAAATGATGAAACTATAATGGGAAACTGGAGGAAAGGCAATCCATGTTTTAAAGTTGCACTGAACTTAGCAAGCTTGACTCCTGATGTTATATGGAAGGGAGAATTTGAAAATGGTGAGCCTGGGCATTAGCTGAAGAACTTTCCAAAGTAAACTTGGAGAATGCAGCTTGGCTTCTCCTTGCAGCTTATTGCAAAATGCTAGATGAGCGAAACAAGCTGAGACCAGAATTGTTGGGCACAACGAAACCAGAAACAGATTTTGGAAATTCCAAGCCTCTGGAAATTATCCCTTCAAAGGATAGTGCCCCATTTGAGGAATTAACTAAACTTGGAACTTGTAAATCAGGATTGAAAATGCAGTTACCATGAAAGATGAGGAAAGTCTTACTATCTGATGGCTTGGACCCCTGATTCTTTCATGCTAAACCAACAAGCTTTTTGAGAAAGTTGTATGGTCAAAACCACTGTCATCCTGGACTAAAGGTACATTGACAGGAGATATGGAAGGGAAAATGGCTTTAAGAAGAAAACCACAGGAGATGAGGTCAGGAATTAAGACATCTCCTTGGGTCAAGAGAGAGACCTCACTCATGTGTAAAGAGAAGGTGAGTCTGTCCCACCATTTGAATAGGGTGGATAGTCCAGCCAGATGTTCAGGGAGAGCTTTGCTACCCCAGGATACAAGGAGTGTGGAACAAATTTCCCAAGGGTTAGGGAAGGTTAGGTTGACACCCTATAGGTCTGAGAGGGGTTTTCCTGCACACATGGAGTAGGGAAGGTCAGATTGCTAACTTGTGGCTCTGAGAAGGTTGGGCCTGTATGCAAAAGGTTAGGGAGGATGTTGCCTTCACATCACTGTACTAGGGGGTTTGAGACTCTACCCAAAAGATGAGGTAAAGTGTGGCTATCACCCCAGGGTATTTGGAGGGTGAGGTCTGGAGCTTGGTCACCACCCAGATGCTTGGTAAGGGTGGAATCAAGAAAACGGCCACTGGGCAAGCCTATGGAGAGGGTGGGGCCCCATGAAGCCCCAGGGAGAAAAAACCATGATCTTAAGAATGACTTTCAGACTTTGAAATCTAATGAAGTATGCCCTGCAGGTTTATGGAACTGTAGGGGACCCACGATTTTTGTTTTCCTCCCAGTTTCTCCTTATGGTAATGCAAAGGTTTATCCTTTGTCTGTTCCTCTTATATTGGAAGCAGATAAATTGTTTTTTAAGTTTCAAAGGTCTACAGCCAGATGGGACTTTGTGCCAAGACAAACTGTATTTCTTTAAACTGATTGCTATATGATTTTGTACTTAGCATTGTTGCTGATTTATGGTTTTTTGAATATAGTAAAGTCTTTTTGGAAATCAGAGGTTGGAGTGTAGCAGTTTGGTATTGTTTATGAAGTCCAGTATTAGATATTGGATTGTGTTTGTAAACCGGTTGTGGCAGTTTGATATTGTTTATGAATTCCAAAAATAAATATTGGGTTATGTTTGTAAACTGGCCTGTCCCTGCAGGCATAAGAGATTATATTGGGTTCTGAGGTTTCACTGTTACTTGATTAAATAATGATTAAGGCTTTGATTAGGCCATGCCAGTAAGACTTTGCATCCCTGCCCACTTGTTGGGCGGGGACTCACAGAGAAACCCCACCACTGAGAAGGGAGGTTGGGGTTTTGAACTGGAGCCCAGGAAGTAAGCACACAGAGAAGCAGAGCAACTGAGACTGGAATTGAGCCCTGGGCAGAGAGATAGAGCTGGTTTCCTGATCGTCTACAGCTGGCCTTGTGGATTGATCAGGGCAGCTGAGCATGGAGAGAAACAAGCCCCGGGAAGAGAGGAATCAAGGAAGTATGAACTCTTGGCAGACATCAGCAGCCAACTTGCTCCAACACGTGGCAACAGACTTTGGTGAGGGAAGTAACTTATGTTTTATGGTCTGGTAACTGTAAGCTTCTACCCCAAATAAATACCCTTTATAAAAGCCAACAGATTTCTGGAATTTTGCATCAGCACCCTTTTTGCTGGCTTATACACTGGTCTGTTCCTCTGGGTGTATTGAATTGCATTTTTTTCTGGGGCCTGAACATTGTTTGTTGTTGCATGACTTTCCAAGTCTTGGAATCTTGGCGTCCAGAGAGCAGGGACAGTTCATCCCTGGAATTAGAGGCAGTATTTATTTTGAGAAATACTCATGAAGAATTTGAAAATAGAATTTCTCTGTTTAGAAAAGGAGGTGTGATGCTTACAATGTTAAATAAGGATAAGTCAAATTGAAGCAATAAGCAAACAAAATGTAGGAAGATAACTTAATTGAACCAACTAATAAATAAAAAACTATGCACAGGTTAAAAGACTGGAAATTTATTAAAAAGTAAAAGGAGAAAAGTTTCAACAATAAAGACCAATTTTTTTCCTGAAATTCAATGAAAATGATTTGTAATGCTTTAAACTATTAACTACAGCAATGAAACCATCAATAAATTTAACCCTACATGGATCAGTGTCTTCACAATTGGAAGACATATATTGTGTTTCATAAATTCCATCCATAACCAAACTCTTGCTTTTGTATGAAAATAACAAGGTATTAAATGGAGACCAAAATTAGCCTGACTTGTATTTTTGAAATTGTATTATTGTTGTGAAGTTTTTGAATACCATAGGAGACAGTAATGCTAAGCCTCAAGATTCACCAACATATATTCACAAATATTTGTATATTCAAAATAACCTCCAGAAGAACAACTGACTTCTGATTTCAGAACCATAACTTGACAATATGATAACAACCCAGACATAAGATTCTAAGGGTAATAGAATTGAGCAGAGGTAAATAGAATCATTATGAAAATATATGAGATAATTACATACCATTCAATGAGTAACTATAAACATAGTCATCTTCTATATAATCCTTTAGAGGTCTTGGCATCCTGTGAAACTCTGCCAGAGAATAATAGGATCCATAAGGAATGGTTTGGCTACAAGTAACATAAAAGCAACAAATTATGGCTCAATACATATTACAACATTTTATCATTTAACAATATATCTTATGTTAAGCATTTAAGGGCTATTGTGGAATGTCAAAAAAAGATCTTTAAAAGCCTATGCTACTTTTGTCATTCTTTCCTGCCAACCTTAGCACACTTAGCACCTTAATTTTTTAAACTCATGCTTTGTGTCTTCATGGTAAAAAAAATGATCACCTTAGCTACAGGCATGTTACTTAAAATCTAGGCAAACAGAAGAAGGAAAGAACAGTACCAGCTTCAATTGTCTCTTTTTTATAATAAAGCATAGAAATTCAAGAAGTTCACAAAGAAGATTTATTCTTGAGTTTCATTTGCCAAAGTATCAAACGTGGTATCAGTACTTATAAGGGCAGAATATTTTTCTTTGGCTTAACCTACCCACAGATGCAAAATTTTGGATCAATCAATCAATCAAACAAACTATTTTAAGGCATAAGAGAATGACCTGCTGTAGTTTCTTATTGTAAATCATTTGGCTCTTGAAAGAAAGGTATCGCATTACACTCACTGGAATCCCCAAAGCATGGTTAGCTTGAAGTGAAGCAGTAAACCACAAACTTATTGCTTTGGGAAGTGATGATTTGGAATCTCAGCTGACTCATACCTTGGAAATTAGAGTGAAAATGTTAGAGTGGAGAAGACTTCCAAAACATTATAATAAATATTCCTCAGTTCCTTGATTGATACCTAAATTGTACAAATACAGTTTAGCCTGTAGGAACCCAGTGGAAAGTAACATCTAAACAGATCAAGGAGAGAAATATTTAGCTCATAGTTTGGAATTAGATTTAGAGGGGCTAATTTAGAAGGACTATTTTAAAAACCCATTTGTGGTATGTTGAGTTATGTACCCCAGAATAAAACATATTCTTAATCTTAATCCAGTCCTGTAAGTATAAACCATTGTAAATAGAAATATCACAAGATGCTATTTTTAGTTAAGGTGTGGAGAACTGATTGAGGTTTGGTCTTAATCCTATTCCTGGAAGAGAGGAAGCTTGAGGTGAACAGAATCCTGAAAAGAAAGAAGAGTTCATTGCCATGCGACAGGAAAGCCAAGGAACCCCAAAGATTGCTGACTAGCCAGAGTGCTACTGAGCCCAGGAGGAAAAAGCCTTCTTGCCTCTGAAACAATGAACCAATAAATTCTATTGTTAAGCCACCTCATTGTGTGGTATTTGTTATAGCAGCTGGGAAATGAAGACTTGAGTGAAAACACAGAAAAGTCATCTCTCAGGAAAAATGATCAAATCCAATATTAAAAGATTCACCTTGGAATGAAAAGAAAACCAAAATAAACCCACCATAATAATCTGAAAAGCAATAAAACATTGCTAGACATGAAAAACAAACAACTATAATAAAAAAATATATATATTGTCAGTAGTAACAGATTTTGAGATGACCCAGATGATGGAATATAAATAAAAAGGTTTAAAAGCAACTCTTTGTAGTATTTTTAAAGTGTTAATGGAAAGGGTTATTAGGGATAAAAATATATGGAGTCTCACTAGAGACAAATTCTGAGACTGAAAACTACAATCTCTTATATGAAAATTTCACTGGATGAGCTTCACACCAGATTGGCAATTGAAAAATAAATGGTAAGTGAACTTGAAGACATCTCAATAAATTATATAATCTGAAGAACAGAGGGTGGAGGGGATTGAATAAAAATGAACTGAATACTTTAGAAAACACACACACATATACACACACACACAATGGGACAGAAAACAATATGTGTGCGGATATTTTGACCAAGCATTCCCCAAATTCTCAAAATAGTTCAAAACTTTTAAAGCTTACAAAGCATGTTCCCTTAACATAATGGGATTAAATTTGAAATTAATCACAAGCCATGAAAAAACAAAACACTATATATTTGGAAATTAAAAGTGATTTTAACCCATAGCTCAAAACAATAAGGGAGTTTGGATACAACTTAAACAAAATAATAATAAAAATACAACTTATCAAATGTGTAAGAATCAGCTAAACTAGTACAAGAGGGGAATTTTATAGCTTTAAATTAGAAAAAAAAAGTCTAAAATCAATTATCTAAATTTCCACCTTAAGAAGCATATTAAACCCAAAGTAAGGAAAAGAAAGGAAATAATAAAGATGGAAATAGAAATGAATGAAATAAGAGATAGGCAAAAATTGACCAAAATAATAAAATTTGTCTTTTGAAAGGTTTAATAAAATTAATAAGCCCCTAGTCTCCTAATCAAGAAAAAGAGGGAAAACACAAGCTATCAACATATGAATGAAGAGGGCATAGCACTACAGACCCCACAGATATTAAAAGAACACTGAGAAAGTTTTCCACTGTGGAATGTAAAGTAAAAGAACAAAATTTTTTCCACTGTTACAACAAAAAATAGACAAGTTATTTATTTTTTACTTATCATAAGAGCTGAAATAACAGGATACCCAACTGGCCCAAAATCTAAATATAGACAGGTTCCATATAGGGAGAGATAAGAATAAGGACTTGCTTTACTAATAAAAATGTCAGAGAACACTGGTAAGAAAGTTTATTTAAATAAAGGATGAAATGGAGAAGGTCATGTATAGGCTGATGGGGCAATGTATAGCCTGTGTGGAATGTAGTTATTGGGAGTTTGCACCCTCTTGCAGACTCTTTCTTTATAAACTATGTAGACTAGGTACTAACCAAAAAGTTCATAAGGAGATATAAAAAATTGTTTATTGTGTAACAGACCTCCAAGAGAGGAATAGCAGCCATGTGAGAGGGCAAAGAAACTGGGCCTAGATCCTTCTTCCCTAACTTCACTATGAACCCAAAGCCTTAATCTGTGTGGGGAAAAGAGAAGAAGCGCTGCTACCCTTAGACCATTAATTAAAATTCATTGCAACTAAGAGAAGAGAGTAAAGGGCAAAAAAAGAAGTTCTCCATGTTGAAAGGATAAGTATGTATATTAAAGCCTCAACTACAGCTAGGGGAAGGCAAGGAGAACTGAAAATGTCACATACATGAGACCCAGGACCATGATATCTAAGATTGAGAATTAATCTGAACATCAAAGAATTCCTCTCTTTTCCCCAACAGATACCAACCACCAACCCAAGAAGTTCTAAATGACAAGTAATGCAAAAGTACTGCTGTGAATGGAATAGTCAGGATGAAGAGAGTGCAAAGTTATCTACTCTGAGGCATAGCAGAAGGGAAGACACAGGGTTGAAAAGGCATTGCTCTGGCATTCCAAACTGCACTGTAAATGATGTTATTCCTATAAGAATTTGAAGCCAGTAAAGTACTGAAGGTAACCTTAACAAAAACAAACTCAATTACAACTCAATTCCCAACCAAATGAAATCAAACCTCCTTAATAAAGGCCAGTCATAAAAACTATTTATCTCAGTCTCTACTCTTCTATATAAGATGCCTGACTTTTAAAAGAAAATTAAAAAGCATACAAAAAGGCATGAAGAAACACATCACCAAAACACAAAACAATCATCAGAACAAGACTGAGATATGACAAAGATGTCAGAATTATATGGCATGTGATTTTAAATAACTGTAATAAATATGTTAAAGGCGCAAGGGAGAAGGGTGGACAGCATGCAAATATTGATGAGCAATTTCATCGAATAGATGTAAACTATAAGAAAGAATTAATGGAAATGATGAAAATGAAAAACACAATAAGATAGATGAAGGATATATTTGATGGCTCATTGGCAGACTTGGCACAATCAAGGCAACTGTCAGTGAACTTGAAGATAGGTAAATACAAATTACCCATACTGACTAGAAAGAGAAAACTACTTAAAATAAAATAGAACATGCATGAACTCTGGGAAAATATCTAATGGTCTAACACATGTAATTGTTATTGATAAGAAAAAGACAGAGAGAAAGGAATAGAAGAAATATCCAAAGAAATAAAGGCCACTAACTTTACAAAATAATTGACAGACACAAAACTATAAATTCAAGAAACTCTGAGAACATCTCTAAGAATGGCTAATTTTTAAAAATGACAATAATAACTATTGATGATGATTTGGAGCAACAGGAACTCTCATTCATTGCAGGTAGAAACACAAAATGGTTTATAGCCATTTTGGAAGTGAAAGTTAATTATAGACCTCCATATGATCCAGCAATTGCTCTCTTAAGTATTTACCCAAGGGAATTGATAACTATGTGCACTTAAAACCCTGTACATGAATGTTTATAGCAGCTTTATTCACAATTACTAAAATTCTGGAAGCCAATAAGTTATCATTCAACAGGGAATGGATAAACAAACTGTGGTACATCCATAAAATGGAACAGTATTCAGTGATATAAAGGAACTATAGATGCAGAAAACAAATTTGTGCTTGCCAGAAGTTGGGAGAAAGGGAGTTTAAAAAGGGGAACCAAGGGGAAAGTTTAAAAGTTATTACAGATAAAAAAGTTTATTTTAAAAATTAAAACCAGCCAAAAAATAACATTTTTTAAATATATCAAAAGATCTAGAAGTAGACATAAACAACTCTAGCAATAATTGTATCTGTGGAAGAAGCTGGGCTTGGTGCCCATGTTTCAATACCATTTTAGCTAACCTCCAATTGTCAAAGTTTTACCATGACGATGTTTGTATTCCTGAGTACATCCATTATATATTCAATCAAAATCCATAAATTAAAAAAAAATGAAGAGAGGTAATAAATATCTAGCAAACCTTATTAAGGAAATTTAAAACAAAGTATAATCAAAATGCATGATTGGGGAACGAACTATGGACTAGAGTGGACTTACTGGTATTCTACAATAGACTTGTTGTGATTCTAGCAATGGAAGAAATTACAGCATTTATGTGGACGCAGTGGTCACTGGAGGCTCTGGGGGCAGGGGGAAGGAACGACAGTTATAATGCTGGAACTTTTTTGGGACTTGGGAATCGTCCTGAATGGCATTGCAATGACTGATATATGCCATTATGTATCTTCCCATAGCCTGTAGAATTGTGTGGGAGAGAGTGTAGACTACAATGTGAACTATGTTCCATGCTCAATGGCAATGCCCCAGGATGAGTTTATCAGTTGCAATGAATGTGCCACACGAATGAAGGATGTTGCTTATGCAGGAGAGTGTGGGAGGTGTGGGGAGTGGGGCATATGGGATCCCTATATCTTCTGTTAAAACATTTGTGCAATCTAAGTATTTTTTAAAAAATAAAAAAATATATTTAAAAAAAACACACAAAAAAACAAAACAAAACATCAACAACAACAACAAAAAAGCTTGCTACTGATAAGAAAGACTACATAAAGATAGCCATGGATTCTCATTGCAATAACCTTAAGAAAACATGAAATAAATGTTAACTCAAGCACAATTAAACTGAATCTTGGAACAATGGAACCTGGTGTTCTCCCATAGCAACCTGTTTATGTTTGTAGGTTTCCTTGATTCCAATAATCCACAGGTCCTTGGCAATCAGTCACGTACGTTTTAAGGTAACTGTTGTGCTATAGAGAAAGTAGTTATACTTGAATAATCACAGTTGGTTTTGAATCTTTTCACTTAGCAGTTTGCAGCCTAGACAATTCACTTATTTCCCTCAGCTTCAATTTGAAATTAGGATAAAAATTAAAATGCCTCACAGAAAGCTGTGAAGATGACCTATGACCATTTATATAAACATATAGGGTACATTTGTTTGTGTGTGTTCATAAAAGTATACATGAAATATTAGTGTAAAATATTGTAACCCACAAAAGCTTTTTATTGCCCTATGTACCTGAATATGCCCATCACCACTTCACACAATATGTAAGCTGAACCTTTCTTATCAGCGTCCTCTTACATTTATGCTAGGTAAGCAAATGCTCAAGTCTCCCCTTTCTCTGTGTCTTCTTAGATTTTAAGCCAGTTGGTTGTTTTGTTCTGTCAGCTCTCTGTTGGGTTTAAAAAAAGAATGCTCAACTAGGCAACTTGACAAATTCTTTCTGTAATTTCGAAGTTTGAAAATAATATCTGATTTCTCCCTCTCTCAATAGTCCCTTGCTCAGGCCAAGAACTACTCTTAGGTCATGCTTAGGATGTGCGCAGTTTAAGTAATGGCTGGCAAGAGTCAATTATTCACAGAAGAGTTCTTAACTCTTTGAATTCAGCTCCTCAGTCTTTACTCAGCACACGTTCATTTGGTTGTTATATCTGGACTGTGGCGCTGCCTTGCAGGCATCTTCTCACCTGCTTAACCATTAGGATATCTTTCAGATTTTCTACCTTTGAATCATTTTCTGATAAATTCTGCATAACTTTTTATGTCTGCCTTTCAGATATGGTGTTTAGTTTTTTCTAAACAGTCTTTAAAACAGTTTACTTTGCCTTTAATTTCAAATACTATCTTTTTCTAGAAAGTTTTATTTGGTTATTTTCTTTCTCCTGTTTTTTGTATAGTGAATTTTCTCATTGTTTCTATGCCTTATTTGATTAGTTGATTATTTGATTTAGGCACATCTATCTGTGTAGTCTTTCAAATTACTGCTCAGTGACTTCACATTTTTGATATTCAATTCTCTATTATATGAAAATGTGGGTGTTTTGTGTCTATATGTGTGTATAGAGGTTTACAAAAAATTGATCATGGCTAAGTTTTATCATTTTTATAAACTCCTCTATAAAAGGGATTTTTCCCATTTGAATAATTAACTATGTACATGTCCTTCCCAGATAGTTTTAATTTTGCTTTTGTCTGGCATTCGAAAGAAATTATTATCCATGTACCAATTTTTATGTCAACTCCTTGGTTTTGTGTTTTAGAACCACATAGCTAGTGTAAACCCATAATCAAAATCTTCATGAGGCCCAAGTCCAGGCTTTTACTTCCCTCACAGATATTTTTTTTCCCTTTATAGGCTCAGCCTGATAGTTTGCACGCTGACATAAATTAGAGGTAATAGACATAAACCTTAAAGTTCCCTTTTCAGCCTTGTATTACATACTCAGTATGGAAGTTAGAGCATCAGCCCCAAGCCCTTGTTCCCTAGGTCCTATTTGAAACACCATAGAAACCGTTCTGTGTTAATTGAATATTATCAATGAGTTTATTATTCTTTCCTCCCTCCCTCCTTCCCACCTTCCCTCCCTCCCTTCCTCCTTCCCTCCCTCCCTCTCTTCCTTCCTTCCTTCCTTCTTCCTTCCTTTCCTCTTTTTCTTTCCTTTATTTCCCTTTATTTCTTTCATTTTTATTTTATTTGTATTCATCTATGTTTTTACACCATATCTATCATGTATCTGTGTAGTCACACAATGTGGTTTTGAATTAACTCCTTCTGCCATATTGACAGAAATGAAAATATATCCTACACTTTCTCCAACCTATATTTTTCATATTCCTTATCATTAGCATGCCTTGTTTGTATGCAGAAAACATAAAAATCAACTCAGGAAAAATAATGAGATTTCAATCAAAATTGTTATTTATAACTGTGATAACATGCTCTAATTTTTCCTTTCCATGGAAAATATGGTTGTTTGTGCACCAAATTGAATAGGTCTTTGTTGATTTTGAAAGACTTTTATTGAAGATTGTTCTGTTTAACATAGACCTAAATGTTTATGTGGAAGGGAGGTGATAGAAAGGAACAAAAAATAAACACATTTGGAATTTTTAGTAGTTTTAATAGAGAAATATTCCCTGTCCACCAATGTCTAAAATCTTCTAAATTGCTATAATTTTCACTATGAAATTATGCTGTCTCTCATTTGGTTGTTTATTAGTAACTAGGTAAATGTTGCACATCTAGCTTTCAGCTTTTATCTCCTCAGTTTCCTCCAGTATGTGTCTCTTATCTCAGGCTGAGGGTAAGGAATTGCCTTGAAGTCACAGTAATGCTACTAGTATTTGCTAAGTATCATACATGTTAGATTCAACTTTCTAAATACACACACTGACAGTATTAAAAACTGCACACAAAGAATAACTATGTAGATTATATAGGTAAAGTGTTCACTATACACATGGGAATTTCCACTTTAAACTTTGCTGATTAGTTCAGAATCAGGGAGTTAAGATATCAGGTTACTCTGAACTTTTCCTTATTCACCTATCTTACTTAAAGAAGGGTAAAAGTGAATTTGTTTTGTGGGAGAAAGGGAGGTGGTCAAAGAAGCTTCTGAGGCTTTGATCCTTTTGGTAAGTGATGAGCTGTAGTGCCAGTCCATCTACTCTAATTTATAATTGTCAAGGGCCACTGAGCTTTCTAAACTTAAAATAAAATGTGAATAAGTGACTTTTTCTTTTAAAGTAAAATGTTTTGATCTTCAAGGGGGAAAATGAATAAAAATACAGTGAAGAATGCAGGGAAACTGATGGAAATTTCATCATAAATTAATTATGGTATGCGAGCCTGGGAGTGTCATGTGTTTTCTGAATTCACACTAGGGCATCCTAGATAGGTTAGGGCAGGTAATTCTGGGTAGAATGGGTGGCTGATACTTATTTTCCTCTAAGACTAGTCACTCTAGCATTTTTGATATGCCTAATGAAAACTGTTACATAGTTATGATTTGAGAAAGTTAGTTTTTAAGAAATGTAATAATGAGGATCTAGAATTATTTTTCATGAACACTTAAAGCTGAGCATCAGAGCAAGAAGATGAGAGCTCTTCTACTTATACCTTCTAAACCATAGCTGAACAAGCAGCTAACAAGTAACACATGTCCACTGCTAAATGTCCAAAAGAAGACCAAATGTAACCATCATTTGTAAGGACAATGTATATATTGGAGCAAAGGAACTGTATTAAATCAATATTTAAAGTCTCTAATTTTTAAATCTTTGCAGAATATCCAAAATAAATATACTATAAAGCTGAAAAACAATGTTAATTAAACTTAGGTTTTGGAAATTGCATCAATATAGTTGAACATTATATAAATGTAATTGAATTTATTATGAATTGAACATTGGAGGGACTAAAGTTTATTTTTTCCTTGTTACAGAAAAGTTCAATTGGAAATTATGTGTTGGTTAAGATAACAAATCAAGAGTGTACAAGCAAACAGATTTTATGCATATTATGAAAGTTAATTGAGCACACAATTTTGTCAGCAATAACTTTTTGATTAAATCACTGCTCATGACTTTGCCAAGTCATTATGAATCATTAAATCTTCAATCACTTGTGCAAATCTGTAGTTACCAGCATCTTTTCCTTTCATTGTCTAATTTTTTGCATAGGTTATAATTTTAGGAATGAATACATAAATGTACTAATCATAGGAAGACACAAAATGAGCTAATATATAAGACAGCAATATGCAATGAAATCCAAATTAGGTCATTTATTATTTTACAAATAACAGACAGACTTAATGATTTAAGCAATAAAATCTTTTTGATCAAGAATGAATAAAACATTCATGAAAATACTTTTATTATCTTGATCACTTGCCTTTAGCTATGACTTTGAGATGATTAAACAGACAATCTCTTTGTTCAATGGCTTAAAAACTGACAGTACATTTACATTTGAAATTGTCTAAGGCCTTCTTTGTACAAGTTCAATGACTCTTTTCAGAGAAAAACTTAAAAATTTCCGGAAGTAAGACAAAAGTGTTATGAGAAAATAAGAACTATCTTGCAAATCAGTAATACCTTGAATTTCAAGTAGATTATCTCTGCAGGATTAAAAATCTGTTCAGAAAATCAATTGTGATAGTTTTATGTACCAACTTGTCTAGGCTAAAATACCTAAATACTGATCTAGTTGTTGCTATGAAGGTATTTTGTAGATGACTAACATCTGTAGTCAGCTAACTTTAAGTAAAGGAGATTACTCTAAAAAATGTGGGTAGGCCTGATCCAATTATTTTAATGTTTAAAGAATAAAGACTGAGACATCTCAGAGAAGAAATTCTGCCTCAAAAATGCAACATAAACTCCTGCCTGAGTTTCCAGCCTGCAGACCTTCACTACAAATTTCTAATTTACCTATAACGGCCCTTGCAATCATGTGACAATTCCTTACAATAATCTCTCTCTCTCTCTCCCTCTCTCTCTTTCTGTCTTTCTCTCTCTCTTTCCCCCCATATGTATGTATCCCATGAGTTCTGTTCTCTGGAGAACCCTAAATGATTCATCAATTTTATCCATTGTCATCAACCAAAATTTTGAGTGTATCCTTCTACCATTGGGTAAATAAATATCTCCTGAAAAAAAATGAATTCTTCTGAAACTGAGAAAAATAAGACAAGGAGGGCAATATAAACAAATATTGACTAATATGTTCAAATTGTATCCATAATTTTAATTTTATTTTTTCCAGGGTATTCATTCAAAGTCCTACATACATTGTTATTATTGACACTTATGCCATGCTAATTTGAGCATATTGATGGCACTGACAGCTGTGAACTCTTTTCTTCAACCACAAGCCTAAATTCAGGAAAGTCAGATGTAAGTGACAGTTGAAGATGGAATGACAATGACTTCATGAAAAATGACATTTTTCAAATTGCTATATATGATTTATAATAGTAAAAATTTCTAAAAACATAAATATCTGTATTAGATCATTTTGATTAGATGCCTGAAATGGGTTCTATCATCCAGCAATTTTGAGTGATTATTAACTTAAACACTACATTTGCCTCTGGAGCTAGAGTTCCAGAAGTGAATTAAGCCCTAACATCTAGTCTTGAGAGATTTGGAGGGTGGCAGTGGGGTAGAATCATCATCCTCTGTTGCTGCTATCAGTTCTTGGAGATACAAAGATTTCCTGTGACAACATTCAATGTCATTCATGTCCATCCTCCATCTCTTTGTGTCAAGAAAGAGTTGCAATGCTTCCAGCATCTTATTATGACTACCTAATCTCTGGCCAGTGGTCATGAATATCCATTCTACAGCCTTATGGGTAAGAAAGGCAGTTACCCTGCAGCTTCTTGCTGTTGATTTAGCTCTACTGGTAGCCTCAAAGGAAATTGTTACCCTTGAGGATTAACTGGGAAGTGGCTGTTCAAAGAAGCCCAGCATAGAAGCTGATCATCCAGACCTTCAGACAAGTCTATAAGTAAATACATAAATTCCTGTAGTAAACTAGCTTGAGCGATTTCATTTTCTTTGTCTAAATTATAGTGACCTAATAATGAAAAGGTGCAAATGAGAAAATAACTAATGACTAGCTAAAAAAATATATATCACATATAACTGGGTGAGCAAGGAAATCAATTAAATCCAGGGTGAGAGTTCAGAAGCTGGAATGTGCATTGGGAAATGTCAGTGCTAAATCATGACTATAAGGTATAAAAAAGAGGAATTCTAATACAAGTTGAGGAAGTGACATTCCCAAAATTAGCAGTGATATGACGTATGTATAGACAATGATTAGATAAAATGATATAATAAGTGTCACAAAATATCAAAATCTTTTAAATCTGGGTATCTGAGTGAGGGAGTATTTCAGAATTCTACATATTGTTTTTGAATTATTTTGGTAATGTTCCTGTAGGTATGATGTTATCTCAAAATACAAAAAAAAATCCAAATATATAAATAATTGAAAATGAAAATAAAATCATTTTTTATAAGATAAGCTTTCAATTGACACAGATAATCCTGAGCACATAACCTAGATTGGCAGTAGAACTTAAAAATAAGTCTCCATTGGCACAATAGACTAAAAAGAGTTTAAATTCAGGGGAGTTCAATAGGAATGAGAAGGCCACTGGTTGACAGCTGCCATTGCTCTGAAGAAAGATATATTTTTCCAAGCAGGCAAGCTTCTAAATGCAGTTGCAAGAGCTGTACATGATGTCTCCCATCAGAATGCTGCCTGCCAGTTATTGAACCTCCGTGTGCTGGCAGATGTAATAGAAATTCTGCTGCATGAATTATAGCTCATTCAGATCATGACTGGACTCCATGATATCAGTAAAACTGACTGAACAGCAACATAATAATGGCTAGGTTTCAATATGATTGTGATCATACTATGTTGACACCGTCCATTCAGCTGTTAGATTATATATTATGGCTGAAGATCAAAAGAACATTCAAAAGAAGCACTTTTAAGAGTGTCCTCCAAATTGAATTACAAATTGGGACTGACACCAGAAATCTGGTGACTGGGTAGACCTGGCATTAAGAAATGTTGGGGGATTAATAGGTTTATATGCCGGCAGGAATAAAGGGGGTTGATATAGGAGGAGAGCAAGCATGTCAATGGAGAGGGAGCTTACTAACACCAGAATAGTTCCATGTGCTTATGGAAAGTAGCTCCTCAGAGATGAAATCCATCCCAAGTTTACTTATCTTAGGAGTACTCAGTATTGGTTGATAGGCTGTAAGATTAATGTCCACATACAGAGGGTTATCAGTAAAACTCTTAGGCTATCTACACCAGTCTGAACCACTTTTCACATAACCATCATAATGCATGGTATTGTTTCCATTGTGGATGTTTTGACTTCCCTGTAGGAGAGAGGATCTGCATAAGGAGACCAGTGGAGAAAAGTGGACATTGAAGAGAGACCAGAGCAACTAAGGCACACCTAAGAGGAAAAATCAAAATTGTCAAGCTGTATAGAGAAATACGCAGATGGTAATGACTTTATTATTTATGTACTTTATTTTTTCCATTAAAATTTTTATTTAAGTATATCATTCATACAAGAACATACTTAAACAATAAGTGTATAGTAAAAGTTGTGAACTTACAAAACAAACATATATAACATCATACAGAGCTCCTGTACATCATCCTACCAACAATTTTTTCATTTTTGTGAAATATTTATAACAAATTATGAAAGAGCATCATCTAAGTATTAGTACTAGCTATATTCCATATCTTACATTTGGTGTATTTTTTGTTTATTAATGTTTGTAAATGAATAGAAATGGTGAAAGCACAGTATAAGATTTGTAATTAGTAGCACTAACATATGGGTATGATAATGGTTTGTTTATTTGGGTTTCTTTTTTGACTAATGAAAATGTTCTAATATTGATGGAAGTGATGAATGCACAACTCTGTGATTATATCAAATGCCGTTAATTGTTCACTTTAAATAAATATATGGTTTATGAACAAAAAATATAGCAGGGTGGGTTGAGGGAAAAAATATTTATTTACTTTATACTTTCCTGGATCTTCCAAAATTTTAAAAGAGTTTGTATCAATTAAAAAGCAATCAACTAAATCCAAATGGATTTAGTTAACAGGAAAATGTATGTTATAATTAACAAGAAATATAAAGATTAATGATTCAAGGGTGGTTCAGAGTCCTCAGGATTGGGGAATAAAATATTGACTGGAGTGGACTTACTGGTATTCTACTATAGACTTATTGTGATTCTAGCAATGGAAGAAATTATATCATTGATGTGGAGACAGTGGCCACTGGAGGTGCTGAAGGCAGGGAGAGGGAAAAGGATGTGTAATATGGGGGCACTTTTGGGACTTGGAATTGTCCTGAATGACATTGCAATGAGAGATACAGGCCATTATATAGCCTGCCATAATCTACAGAATTGAGTGGGAGAGAGTATAAACTACAATGTAAACTATGATCCATCCTTAGTGGCAATGCTCCAAAATGTGTTCATCAATTGCAATTAATGCATCACACTAATGAAAGAAGTTGCTAATGTGGGGAAAAGTGGGAGGCGTGGGGAGTGGGGCATATGGCAATCCTTATATTTTTTTAAGTAACATTTTATGTAATCTAAATATCTTTTAGAAAAAATTAAAAATACATTAACAATATATATTACTGCAAACATTTCATTTCTGCAAGTCTCACAGTATTGATTTTGTCTTTAGAAAATAAGAAGGCTGGCCTATATCTGGGTATCACAACAATATTCAAAGCTAAGAAGCAGGGAAATGCCACCAGATGACCAAAAAAATTAAAAAAAAAAACTGGCCCATGACCCTCTCCTTTGATCATCAAAAAAACTTTTTCCTAGAATCCACCAGAAGACTTCTAAGACTGATACCGTAAGAAGATGGCCATGTGACTATACATGCCAGTTGTCAGCGTGACAATCTGATTGAAAGGATCCAGTTTTGACAATTTCTATGATGAGAAATAAGCATGGGTGGCCAAGTGAGAGTGTCTGCCACAATTATCATGGATTACTTTTATTAAAAAAAATAAAACTTTAAATATTTCAGATTAGTAAAATATAAAATCAATGCAACATCTTACATTAGCTTATATGGTAATGCAGACCCTTATGTAATATAATGAAATAAAAACAATACTGATACATATGAATCATCAAAGCACCTTATGTCCACAGTCACACCCTTCCATTAAGAGTTTTTAATATTCCATTGCATTTGTATTTTAATTTTTACTGTATACAATGTACACTCAAACATGTATACACACATATACATGTATGTGTATATGTGTACTATATACATTAAATTCGAATGAATATATATGTGTATATATATGTATGAGGAATAAAATATAAAATAGTGCAATCATTTCCTAGACACCAGATGGGCAAAACATAAAAATAAGCCAATACCAATGGTTGGTAAAGATAAGGAGAAACAGGAACACACAAATGCTTCTGGTGGGGTGTAAATAGGTACAATCACTTTAGAGGACAATTTGGCACTATCAGTTAATTGAGGATGTGCAAAAATGAAACCCAGTGATTCCTGTCCTATGTATGGACACTAGAAAACCTTTTTCACATGAGCACTAGGAGTAATGAAAAGTAACAATCTTCACAACTTTGTTCTTAATAGAATATTTGGAAAGAGTTTCATTCTTTCAAATGAACAATGCATAAATAATATATACTATTTTCAGTGCTTTGAATGTGAATCAAAGAGAGGTATCTGTATTTGTGAATTAATGTCACAAATATAATACTGAGCAAAAAAGCAAGTTGTCAAAATGTATTTAATACAATATGCTTTATATAAAGCTTAAATACATGCAAAATATCATCTTTTAGTTTATAGTAAATAAATACAGAGGAGAAGACATTATCTGAAATATTTGGGGGCAAGTTGCTCAAATAACAATTCCTTCTCTCCCTTTTCAGCTTTCTTCTTGCTCTTCAGATTTTCAACTGCCAGCTATCAGAGCCAAAGTCTATAGTTAGATAGATAGATAGATAGATAGATAGATAGATAGATAGATAGAGATAGATATTTGGTATTCCAGAATACCACACTCAGGCATCAAATTCTGTTTCAATTATCTTTTGTTGTGCATCAAGGTCCCTCCAATGAATCTCTTTACAGCTACCACAATTTATAATTTCTCATGATTCTGTGAAAAGTAAGGTGATTTTTCTGCTCTACTTGGTGTTGACTGGAGTGCAAGGATGGTGAGAAGATCTAAACTGTCCTCAACAAGAGGGCTTGAAGTTTAGAGCTCAACTGGGACTGTTGAGAGGTTGCCTCAGTTCTCTGTAATGTGGATCTCTTCATGTGGATGCTTGATCTTCCTCACAACGTGGTGGCTAGTTTTAAGGATAAGTGAAAACTTAAGCTGCAGATTACTCAAGCCACAGTCTTGGAATTACAAAGTTTCAATTCTGCCCCATTTTTTTGTTCCACAAGTCAAAGAGCCACACCATGTACAAGGCAAGAAAAAATAGACATCACCTCTCAATGAGAAGAGTGGCAAAGGATTTGCATCAATATTAATTTGCCACAGGTGAGTTGGTCTGTAAAGTCTGGAACCTTCTCTATCTGTGAAAAACCTTAATGACTATTGTACCACAAACAATTTATACTTATGACTTTCAGAAAGCAATTTCTTTAACCAATATTGTCTGTACTGTTTTTTTTTTTTAACCAAACACTGTTGTCCTATTTTCACCCAGCAAGAAAAACAGCACTAATGCCCAGATGTCTCTGAGCAGTAAATCCTTGCCTCCAGTCATTCATTATTCTAGAAATTCTATTTTCCACACTCACTAAAGGAAAAGAGCAGAAGTTTTATTTTTTTTCTATTCCTCTCCATCTCATCACCAGTGCCATAATAAAAAACATTTACAACCTCAGTTTTCTCAATTGGTCTATTTATGATTGGAGAAGTATGAAAGAATGAGTCATCTTCCACCATAATATGAATGCCTTTGAATGCATTTAGTATTTCATGTAATAAAATTTTTCCTCATACTTTATCCAAATAAGATGTGCACCAACTCATTCTCAACATATAAATGAGAATTAGTTCTCTAGGGTGCCTCATCTCATCAGAAAGGTCTCCTATTCATTGCTTCATCAAGATGAAAGTTGTTGATAAAGAAGGGAAGCCTTAAACACTTTGACTCATTTCTTCCTGAATCCAAATTATGAATAATGAGGAACCTCATTATTTTGGCTCAGTCATTTTCCTTTTTTGTTATCATGCTTTTAGTCATAAAAATATAAATTTTCTATGTTCACATCTCATCGATCAGTTATCCTAATTGATATTTTGGGATGGACAATATTTTACATTCAAAGTTAAATTTGCCATCTGTTCTCCCTCCCTTGCTCAGTGTTAAATGGAAGATTCTAACAACAATTTTTTTTTAGAAAATTCCCTTTATAGTATAGAAATAATATCTCCTTCATCACTATCAAGAAACTGATTTTACTAGTAAAATAACAGTGGAGGTGGGGTTTTTACTTTAGGGTCTCCATTCTAGTAGGGGACATTAGCCGTCATAAAGAACCCAAAGAGCACTAAAGGGAGGAAGGAGAATCATAGCCACAAATGGATTAGAGCACAGAGAATTGAATATTTGAAGACAGGGATAAAGTATGCCAAATCCTCTTAATCACCATAATTACTTATGCCATTCTAAGAGACTTAGAGCCTCAGCCATTGCTTCTCAGGGTTCTATGTTTGACTTACAGAAGTATCCCACACATCCAGACCAGTGTCTGAAACACAGTAGACAGTTGATAGCTATTTCTTTAATGAATTAGTTAGAGATTGTACCCAGTCTTTGCATCTGTGGTGTCTTACATGGTGTATAGAACCCAGAAAACCAATGTCTTTCATATGTCATAGTCTAACAGACATAGAAGCAAGTAATATTGGCTTAGATAGCTACTATTTCCTTAATGGGTCAAAGTTTTTCAATTCAGGTCACTCCATAGACTACTGGTCAACCAACAGGAATAACTCATTGGATCAGATTTCCATCTCCAGTAGTAACCACCCCTGCATGTAGAATAGTCCCATACAACTTCCCTGTATAAGGTGCCCTGAGTGATGAGTTTTATGCTAAAACAGAAGCTGAACATGGCAAGAATCAATGGCAATAATG
This sequence comes from Cabassous unicinctus, assembly GCA_029593785.1. NCBI lineage: Eukaryota > Metazoa > Chordata > Mammalia > Cingulata > Chlamyphoridae > Cabassous > Cabassous unicinctus. Next base: position 50,679 of record JAQZBX010000702.1, on the reverse strand, counting down.
CCCCTACAATGGCAATAACCCACAAGAAATACTTAAACTGCAATATGTTTGCATGGGAGATATTCTTATACCAAACAAGACTGTTAAGTCTATCTTTAAAATATCTGTTATGATAAAACTCAAATTTCAACACAAGGAGATAAACATTTCTCATAGAAATCTTCTATTCAACACTTTATCAGAGAACTACTTTCTAAGTTTCCTTTTAAGAATATCAGCAGCAATTATTGCATCCATTAGATTTAATTACTATAGCTACATGGGTCATAAGTCAGTGACAAAAATACTTGGCTATTAAAATTACTGTGGCTGAATTGTTTTTTACATTGGAGAATGGTAAAATATTACTGTTTATAAGCAGATATAATCTTAACAGATTGGATTAAATATCCATTACCTCTTTTACTTAACTTTTGGAAAGAATTCTATAGGACAAACCCTATATTGTTTAAAACCATTCTATCAATATCTTCTGAATTAGAAATGTTTCCAAGAAAAGAAATTCAGGTCCTGTCATACACCTTTTTCCTTATGGAAAATTTAATGGATTACAAAGTGAACAAAAATTACAATCACCCTTATTTTCATGTTTATTCATCATGTAAAACTACTAGTATTTTTACCACATGCCAATAAAGTAAATATAGAAAAACGATATCTAAAGAAATGTAAGAATCAATATTTCAATTTTAAAAAGAATATTTGAAGGACTAACTTTTAAAATGTTGAAAATTTTGTCCTATTCCAAAGGTCAGCAACCTAAGTTCCATAGGACAAATCTACCCTTCTCCACTCTGCTTGATTTAATATAATGTACAATCTAAGAATGTTGTTGTTGCTGTGGTTTTTGCATATTAGATGGTTATATAAATTCTTACATAATATCCTTGATTTTGTCTCTTGGACTGGAAAGCCTAAAATATTACTATCTTGTCCTTTACTGACAAAGTCTGGCTATCCTCGCTCTATAAATTTATTAACCAGGTCATTAAGAATGTCAGCATATCTAATCTCAGTCTCTTCTTTTTAAGTGATGGGAGAGTTACACCATCTAAATTTTCAGTAATTACAAAACTAACCTTTGATCTACAATCTTATTTTTGAAATTTACCATAGCATATCAAGAAATTTTATATCAGTGTAATGATAATAACAATACTAATTATAACAATAATAATATAATAGTCCATAAAGCAATTTCATACAGATTTTAATATTTAATAGAGGCAAAATCCATAAATTAAACAGAGTTATCTTCATAAACATATCTTATAGAAGGAAAAGAAATTAGTTTCAGACAGGTTAAGTAACTGGCTTAGAGATATAAGTTTTGTATTTATTATATTATAGATACTCCCTTTAAACGATTTCATGATACTGCTTCAAATTAATATGAACCCTTAGTTCATTTAATTAATTTGCAAGAAAAATATTCATAAGCTAGTTATGCCTATAATGCAGAAGCCAAAAGATAATGCATATAATGCAATTAACAGTGTTCAATTTCAGTTAATGAATAAAACATAACAATCAGGTCACCTGGTAGACATTCTAATAAAATGTAGATTTAACTACATAACATATCCTGTAAAAATAATATAGATTGATGGATTAAGTAATCTAAATGTTCTGATCTCAACTTGCCCAATAAGAACAAAGCCCTTAGATCGGCTACTTATTTTCGTTAAACCTTGACAAATTCTAACAATATAATTTTAGCAAATATCTATTCATTTGCCAACAAATTCTATGTTAAACTCAATTTCATTAAGCAATTCCAAGTCAAAATAACTATTGATTTGCATTTCAATTATACAGTTTTGCCTTAGATGCTACCAATTACAAATCTAAAATTTTAGAAAATTTACCTTTAATTTACTTTTAATTTTTAAAAATGTTCTTCTTTTAATTTCCTAGGAAATCAAAAGGTACATTGCAAGTCATAAAGAAAGAGCATCATGTGGGGGTAGGATATGAAAACTCACTGTTGTGGAAGACCAGGGAAGTTTTTAAAAATAAATTATATATGTTTCTTTGGTTTGATATTTTAACCTTTACATTAAGGTATAGCATCATATTTACATTCTTTAAGGATTTGTCTTTATGTGTAATTTTTTTTATTAGAGAAGTTGTAGGTTTATCAAAAACTCAGGTAAAAAATACAGAGTTCCCTATATGGGAACTCTATATGGTACATTTGTAACAATTGATGAAAGAACATTTTTATAATTGTGCTATTAACTATAATCCATGGTTTGATGTTCACTGTTTGTGTCATACAGTCCTATGTGGTTTTTTAAAATTTTTAATTAAATTTAAAAATATTATTCTAGTAGCATATATACAATCCAAATTTACCCTTTTAACTACATTCAAATATATAATTCAGTGTTGCTAATTATGTTCTCAATATTGTGCTATCATCACCACCATCCATTACCAAAAGTTTCCATTCTATTTTTTAAACAGAATGGAGGGTCCATAAGGATGCAACTGTGCATTACTGATTTTGAATCAATATCAGATGACTTGAGAATGAAATTGAAAGTGTTTCAGAAAACACAAAAATTTGGTTATAATTTCAGAACCTTAAACATCTGATTATTTTTTCCAATTATCTTTGGAAATGAGCAACTTGGAAGAAAAATCTCTGGAAATAAACAATTTGGTAGGAAATATTAGTAGATCACAAAGTTTTTCAAAAAAAAATCAGTAAATCATATGGTGTTCTTTAAAACATCTACAGAGTTACTATTTTTCTTTTCTCTTTAATTAAAAAAAAATTAATTGTATCTTTATGTACTCTGTCCCACCTCTTTTGTTAATATTTCCTTGAATGTGTTTAAAAGAAAAGCACTTTACATTTGTGAGTCTGGTGCTTCTTAAGCACAACTTTTGGTTCCAGCCTTTACAATTTTTCTGTTGTTAGGAGGTAGACATTCAGAGTTCCAGATTCCCTATTGCATATCAATCACCTGAAATTTCATATTTTTAATCCCTTTTTCTTTTTTTCTGTATTCAGGAAAAACATTTTAAGATTGACCTCATAATTGACTACATTTTCTTCATTGTCATTTCTGCTCTTATCTATATAATATTCATTTTAAAATTTTCTATTAGATTTCAAGTTCATATACATTATCATTTTGTCTTATCCATCTCCCTTTTAATCCTAACCTATTGCCTTTCATATTGTTTTTATCTCTTGTTTTCTTAATTTCTTGTTAAGAACAAAAATGTAGGTGTCTTAAAGTTTCTATGTCCATTCTTCAAAAGCATGGATGACCTCTCAATCTGGAATGGACTGATTAACAATCTCATCTCAAGATTCATAATAATTGCTTTTTTCCCTCTTTAATTATTTTGAGAATGGAGCACTATTTTCAGATCCAGTGTTGGCCTGGAAGGCAAATTAATGTTCACAGCCCCAAGTTAGCTTTCAGGTATCAAGCTTATATGATTCAGCAAGAAGTAAAATGAGCATACTTCTGATTATGCTTCTTAGTGGGAAGGATGATTTAGGGCTTCTAATTTAAATAGTATGTAGTTCATCCCTTGCCCAAAGCTCTACAGGAAAATTTCCAAAGTACAATACTTCCAATATATGTTTTTTCTATATCTGTCCCTTATTATTACCAAATTCACATCCCAGGTGAGCAAGGTGCCACCAACTGTCCATCACCAACTGCTACTACTTTGAATCACAAATAGTTATCATGGTTACATTAATATGTGGTAAGAGATAGTCAGGGATTTGAAGAATTATACAGCCTGGGTCCTCAGAGACTGTCCAGGGCTGCAGGAGCAGCCCAGATTTGAAATTTAAATCTACCCGCTCAAGCTCGTAATATATCAATCCATCCCTCTAGGTTCAAGTGCATAATCTAACCAATATTTCACCTGCAGAGAGTGGTGATCCATATTCCAGCTCTACAATAATCTCAGGTCCTTTCTTCTAGAGGCTCAGGGTCACTGAATACATACACCTTCCTCCCAGAGCAGAGGCTTTTAAAGGCCCGTGTGCCTTGATTAAGGCAAGGAAAACAAAACCCAACTTCATTAAACCTGGCAAATCCAGGTGTGATAGTTAGAAAACTTTTATTTCATCTGACAGAAACTCAATTTAAATGGGTTTATTAAGGAAAATAATGCATTAGCTTATGTAACTCAAAAATCAAGGAATAGAGTTGGATCAAGGTCTGGCTTTATTTAGAGATTCAAGTATTTCACCCCAATAAGTATTCCAATTTATCTGATTTGCTCATTTTGAAATTTGCTTCATTTAAAAATTTATATGCCCCAGTATTTCAGCAGCCCTGGATCTACACCCTATAAAATTTAACCACAGTAAAGAAAGTCTCTTCTTATTTTCTGCAAAAGTCCTAGGATTCACTCTGTTTGTATAAACTTAGATCATATGGACAGTCATGAAACACTCTTTAGCTACAGGGACTTAATATACTGTTTCACAACATTTGATCAGAAGTTCCTCTCATGAAGGTGAGGGTCGGACATTATTTTAACAAAATGCACACCAGAGGACATTTGAGTGGTTGTTGCTAGAATAAACCAGGGATAGATTCTGGGTAGCCAAAATATAAACATTCATGCTATTATAATAAGGAGATTAGTTTATATTAAAGGTGTAATGAGATGCAATTTAAGGTTTTATGCAGAAGACTAATACAATCCACACTTTTATATCTTGATGGTGATGGATTGGATTGAGACAAAGGAAGATATAAGGGTGGAAAGACTGGCAATTTTATTGGGAAGATATGATGATAGTATGGGTATTTTAGTTTTATCGAATAATACAATCCCCATTGATGAAGCTTGAGGGAACAAAAGAATTTTAAAAGTTTCTTAAATTGCTAACTTGAGAAACTGGGAGAATGTTGTTCTATTTAATAAGATAGGCAATATTGTTGCAGGTATAGGGTTTAGGCCTTAGGGGTGTTGTGTTAGATATGAAGATAAAATAAAGATTACCATTTTAGGCATGCAAAGCTTGAATTGTAAAAGTGATTTTCAGGTGGAAATATCAAGGATAAAGCTGCCTATAGACATTTGGAGTTACAAGAAGAGGTATAAAGTGGACATATAAATAAATTTAGGAGTTATCTCTCATGATTTAACCTATGGAAATTAGTAGAGACAAAGGAAAAGAAAGTTCAGGCCTGGAATATTCCAACATTTAGACTTCAGTTATAGAAAGAGGATGCAGCAAAAAATACAGAAAAGAGAAGCTAATGAGTTGGAAGGAGAAACAAAGATATGATTGTGGTATCATGGAAGCTAACAGAGGCATTTGTAAAAAGGGAGTGAATGGATGACAATGTCTGATGCTACTGCAGTTAAGCAATACTATCTCTGTCCTTGGATTTGGAAATATGTAAGTCATTAATGACCTTCACAAGCAGGTTCAGTGGCATGATAGGAAAGGAGTCAAGCTGTGGTGGGCTTGAATTTACTATAAGAATTTGAGGCATCATATGTAGTCAAGACTAAAGAAATTCAGAAAGGCAGAGGAATAGCAAAAGGGGACAATAGGTGAATGGTGATGTGAGATCATGGGAAGATTTTTTTGTTTGTTTTACCATAATAGAACATGTTAAAGCATTCATTATGTGATGAGAATAACACAGCAAAAAAGAGTCTTTTGATACAGGTCCCTATGTTTGGCTATGTTGACATCTGGGGACATCTAAACTATGATCTCTGCTCTATCAAACACAATTACGATTAGCCACAGCAGTAACGTGTATGCTTTTAGAGCTATATTTCAGCTGGGTGAGATACTGAGTGAAACCATCCTTTCTTGCTTGTAGCCATCTATTACAATGCAGTCAATGAAAAATGAACACATTTTGAGCAGGAACATTGGGAAACTGTGGTCAGTAGCTCATGTCATTTCCCAGGGACATTGTATTCATGGAATAGAAAACCATACACGGGATTTATTTTCTCTTCTGTTCTGTGGGTTAAGAGAATAGCATCTGGAATAAAATCATTTAAATATCCTAAATGGTTGGTTTCCTTAGATAGTCTTAGGTTTTATTTTGGAACCAATCAATCAAAACAAATCACAAAGTAATAGAATATTATGAACTCTTCCTTGTTTGGAATTCCTCAGGAAAAAAGAGCAAATAAATCAAAACTTTCCCTTATAACTTGTGCCATGGTGGAGATTCTATGAGCCTGTTTTAGTTTAACAGAGCTGCCGTGACAGATAACACAAAATAGATTGGCTGAATGACAGGAGTTATTGGCCCACAGTTTGAAGGAGTCAACATTGAGACTTCAGCAAGGCCATGCTTTTTCCCCAGTCTGTTGAGTTTTGGTACTGGCTTGCCATGATCCTTGGGGTCACTTGGATTGTATCTCTGCTTCCCTTCACAGGGAGGCTCCTCTCTCTCTCATTATGTCAGGAGTTCCATTTTCTGCTAACTTCCAGCTTCTTCCTATGTGGCCTTCTCTGACTACGTCCAAATTTCTTCTGTTTATGAAGGATGCCAGTATAATGGATTAAGGCCTACCCTGATTCAATTGGGTTCTACTTTAACTAAAAATGGCATCTTCCAAAGGTTCTATTTACAAATGGTCCACACCAACAAGTAAGCAGATTAAGATTAAAACCATGTCTTACTTGGGGCACACAATTCAATCTAAAGAACCCCAAAATAGTAAAAGAATATACCAAGGTGTTGTGAAAAAGATTCTCTATCATCCAGGTTCATTTGAAAGACAACAAAGCAAAGTAGATTACAGCAAATATTCAAGAGCCTGGATGCCTGTTTTCATATCCTCACTCTGCAGTTTTCTCACCGTATGGCTTTGGGCATTCAGTCTATTCTTGCTCTTTAAAAACTAAATGGCTAATTCAGGCAAAATACTTAGAAGAAGACCTCTCATATAGTAAACACTCAGCAACGCATTATCCATTGAATCAGAAGGTTCTAACTTGAATAACTGGGTGAATGTCATTTCACTCACTAGAATGTGGAAGACTGTTTAAGTGTTATCTCTCTTTAATCTGTCTAACCATATATTTAGCATGAAATAACATGAGGCTAAATTATCTCTAAGTATGCCACATTTCTGTGAGTCAACCTGTGATAGGTGATGAGCCAACCTGTGATAGGTGTGGTAATGTAAACATGGTTTTTGACAAACTGTCTATATTATTTGTTGAACCCCCCACATGCTTTTTTTTTTTTGCCGAACTAGGTGGGATAGAGCTGGCAGGTGAGCTCATATATTTTGTGTATCCATGTTCTCCTGCTTTTGAGAAAACATGTGGCTGCAAAATTTTCATATGTGAGGTAAAACTAAGCTTTGTCAAATTAACCTCAACCCTACCTTCTTGAGTATATCTGCTACCATATAGAGATATTTCCCCAAAGCATTTCATAGAATAATTATACCCTCAAAATACATTAGCAATTCCAATTTGTTCATAAACCTTCAAATTTCTTGAAGTGTTCCAGAAAGGTAGCTGGGGGCCCAAAACTGTCCCGATAAATTATTGTTTTACATCTTTTTTTTATCTATAAAACACAATGTGCAAGAGTGTCATTTTTTAAAAATCTCCTCTCTTTGATTTTATAATACCAAACTGATGATTATCTTCCCATTTCTTTGACACTCCAGGTTGCTCTTTAACATCGATAATCAATAGTTTCCTAGATCAGAGATTGTGGGAGGAGGTGTGGGGGGGGGGCGAGGGTGGTACAGAGGCTCTGAGCGCGCTGCCCGAGAAAACCGTGGCGTGGACACCGTTTTGGCGCCGAATGCCGCAACCAATCAGGAGCGGACGCCTTTGCAGCTACCGCAGCCAATCAGCTGCCGACATCTGTAGCAATCTCTCCTTGCCGTGTGCTTCAAGATGGCCACCGCAGCTCAGCACCGCCCCCTTTCTAGCATATACCTTATATGGACATAAACCCATCCCAACCAATCAGAATCCGCCCAGTATGCCTTACCCTTCCCCCGTTTCACTCCACCCCTCCCGCTCTTTATAAATATCAGAGCCCGCCTAATAAAGTTGGACTTGGAAGCCCAGCCTAGTCTCCGGAGCGTGTGGTAGTCTCCGTAATCGTTACTCATTGTCTGCTGGTAACCGGGAAGTGTCCGTCTCCCCGCTCTCGTCTGAGGCTCGAGACGCAGACCCCATCCTTTGGCTCGCTGTGCTCGAGGACGCCTGAGCCCGGTGGGCCGCAACCCCCCTCCCTTCATCCCCCGACTGCCCGATCGCCAAGGGAACCGCCCTGGGGGTGGCGATCGGTGGCGGCGGCAGACGGCGGTGGTCAGCGGTGGTCGGCGATCGGCAGCGGAGCCTGCATGGAGTCACGCCGACAAGAGATGTTCTGTAGATCGGTCTTGGATGATGGAAATGTTCTGTATCTGCCCTCTCCAAGTGAGTTGCAACTGACTACAAGTGACTAACAAGCACTTTAAATGTAACTAGTGCAACTGAGGATCTGAATTTTAAATTTTAGTAAAAAATTACATGACTTATGTTTCCTGTATTGGACAGTGAAGTTCCAATCTATTCTTTCCTCACTCAACAGGATCTACTCTCAAGGTTTTAACTAGTCACTTATATATTATTTTCCAAACCGGTCACTTAGAGCTCTTCTCTTATTTGGCCACAAACAATTCATGGTAAAAATGTCCCAAATTGTACTCATAATGTAGTTCCTAATTTTACACCACTTTCTCCATTTCTTAACTTGGTATATGGAAGACCTACTAGTTTATTATATTATTTTGTTTTAATATCTTAAATATTGCTTAAATCTGTTATCTCCTTTTACCCTCATTGATACTTCCCTAGCTTAGATTCTCATAGTATATGTCATTGCTTAATATGTTAGCTCTCTTGATGAAATCTTGGAATATTGCAACAAAGATTCAGAAAACCTCAATGCTTTTCAAATAGTATTTACCATTGTGCTTTACTTCCTCTGTGTTCCCATTGCACTTTTTTAAAATGTCCATCATATTACATGATGTCTTACCTGTTTATATCTCACAACCTCAAATTTTTATATACTACACTGTAATCTTCTCAAGGACAGAACCATTGAAAAATTCTATATCAGAATGGTATTAGTCATGTAGCAGGCTTTCAATCACTAGTTGAAGAAATACATGTATACAATTTTAAAAGATTACTTACAGAATCAACATTTAAGCTCAAAGGAATATTTCACAGTTGAGGAATTTCAGTCAATTAAAAAAACATGTAGGAACTAGTAAGACTCATACCAAAAATAAATAAGTATACCATCTTTTAACAATCTAGAAAGAGAATGCAGGCTTAGGAATTCCTAGAAAAAGAACAAAAGCATGTCATATAAAGATACATTACATACTCTAAGAGTATGAAGAATATTTTTTTAAAATTTTGTGTATTGAGTATTCAAAATGTTTTATTTGTCACAATTCAATTTTAAACATATTGTAAGAAATTATTTTGATACCATGTTGTATACTTTTATGATCCTCAGAATAAAGCCAGAGTACTTATAAGGGTGCCAAAAAAAACTGCAGGTACGTAGATGAACTTTCTGTAAAACATTGCTTGCCTTCCAATCTTATCACCCATGGTAACAAACTTTAATAAATAAGTGCCTACTTGGGAGCTCAGGGCAACAAGGAGCTTCTGAAAGTGGGGAAGAGCGTGATTGTGAGATAAGAATAGAGTAAAAAGAAGAAATGAAAAGAAATGTTATTAATATAAAATTAGCAGATTTATTTTTAAACTCTCCAGTTCTAATAATGGAATTGCTGAAATGAGCATCTCAGGCATGCCATTGGGATTACTTGGGAAACATAATAGAGCCATAAAGATACTCAAATATCTATTTGACCAAATAATTCTTCCTCTTGAGATTGCTCCTGTGTAATAACACTAAATATGAAAAATAGTTTAGAAAAAAATTTGTTATTCACTTATTTAAAAAGAGGAAAACAATTATAACCATCCAATATTTATGACAATAGGGAAAGTGTCAATTTATTTATTAATCTATGATACATGTCCTATATGTTTATAAGCATATTTTCATGTTTCTAGAAGAGTCATCTCTGATGGTAGGTTCACCTTTCTCTGGCTGGCATCTGGTAGCACACTTAAGTAGCATAAAGATTTAATAAATGCTTCTCTGGTATCATTAAAAATGTTTATAATATCTAAGCAAATAGAATACCTTTATAAAATTTAGTTATATATTTAATAAGAACAAGTAAACAAACTCACCACGAACATTTGTTTTTAATTAACTTGAAGCAAATATATCAACATACTTTTTCTACATTGGATGACAGGAATATGATTGGATTTTGACTCTTCTTATAAATTTGTAAAATTTATATTTGATTTTTTCAAAGATTACATATTTGAATATATTGCTATTAAAATGTCAAATATTCCAAAATGAACAGAAGTTAATTTATAATGAAAATATAAAGCACATTCAAACTGGTTTTATGCAAAGAGAAACCTCACCAGTGCTGCTACTTTGCATTCAACCTAGTCTTCAGGATAACATTTTGTTCATTTCTTTGCTTTTTTAAAACCTTTTTTATTGAAGTTTATCATTTACACATGAGCATCCCTAAACAATAAGTGGATAATATAAGTTGTGAAATTACAAAACAAGCATGCATATCATCATACAGTGCTCCCATACATTACCCCACCACCAACACCTTGCATTGTTGTGAAACAATTGCTACAAACTCTGAAAGAGCATCGTCCAAACATCACTACTAATTATAGCCAGTATCTTACATTTGGTGTATTTTCCCACCAACCCACTGACCATCTGCGATGAAGATTTGTGAGTAGGCTCTTTCGTGTTGCCGAGGTGGTTGCCCAACCCCCACTAGCGAGGCAGACCACCTCCGGACCTACCAGAAGAATTTTTAAAAGGCTTAATTTTTCGTCATTGACAGTGGGGAAAGGATAAACTTTTCAAGTGCACACAAATTTTGAGTTCAGATGTAAATATTTTGAAATTCTTTATTTTCCTTCCTCTAGGTATTTGACTCAGGCTATAGTAGATAACTCTAAAACGTTTTAGTCACTTGCCAGATATAGCATAGTACCTCCCATAAAACACTTAGAGGCCATCTATCACAATGTGTTTTGAGGGAGTTTAAGCTTTTACTACATACTGCCTCTGCATTGCAAGATATAGTTCTGAGCACTTCCCACCTTCAGTGACATGTATGCAAGTAAAGTATTTAAGCTTAAGGAAGAGAAGGGGATTCAAACATTCCCATTTCTTTCTCTCTTTCCTTCCTTTCTTACTTTTCCTTGTTTTAATTTCTTCTACTTACAATACACATTTAATGGCTCTAAAGGGGATTGTTGTACACATACCCCATGGCAACACCCCTGTATAAACCCCTACCTTTGAGTTTGAGTAGACCATATGGATTATTTCTAACCAACAGAACGTAGAAAAGATGAAGGGATTTGTAGATGTAATCAAGATCCCCAATATATTGATTCTGAGTTAATCAAAAGGAGGAATGGGCCTGGGTGAGTCTGACCTAATCAGGTGATCCCTTTAAAAGAGGGTCCGGTCTGGCCAACAGTTAGAGCCTTGACACAGCAGAAACTTTCTCTCTCCATTGCTGGCTTTGAAGAAGAAGCTGTTCTGAATACTACAGCCTTTGGGAAATGAACTCTGCCAACATCCTGAGGGATCTTAGAAGCAGACCCTTCCCTGATCAGTCCTCCAGATAAGACCACTCAGCACAACCAACACTTTGAATTCAGCCCTGTGGGACCTTGAGTGGAGAACCCAGTTTAGCCATGCCAAAACGTCTGACCTATAGAAAGTGGGAGATAATAATTGAGTGTTGCTTCATACCACTAAGTGTTTTAATTTGTTGTGCAGCATAGAAAATTAAGTCAAGGATGAATTACTTATATACATTTTTGATGTAACATTTGGAAAATTATACTAACATTTTCATTGCACAAATATATTTTTAAACAATTTTTTGAGGTATATCATTCATACATGAACACACATAAACTATAAGTGTTCAGTAAACATTGTGAACTTAAAAAACAAACATGTGTAACATCATACAGGGCTCCCACACCTCACTCCATCACAAATACTTTGCATTCTTGTGAAACACTTGTTAACAAATGATGAAAGAGCATCGTCAAAGTATTACTACTAACATAGTCCGTATCTTACTCCCTTATACATTTTTTAAGGATTTATTTATTTATTTACTTACTTTTATCCATTTTTACCCCCTGTATTAGTCAGCCAAAGGGGTACTGATAGAAAATATCAGAAATCGGTTGGTCTTTATAAAGGATATTTATTGGGGTAGAAGTCCACAGTTACCAGGCCATAAAGCTTAAATTTCTTCCCTTACCAAAGTCCATTGCCACATGTTGGAGCAAGACAGCTGCCTACTTTGCCAGGGTTCAGGCTTCTTGGGTTCCTCTCTTCCCAGGGCTGCGTTACTCTCTGGGCTTAGCTCTTCTGGTTCCTCCACAAGGTCAGCTGTAGACTATGAGGCTCTCCAGGCTTTGCTTCTCTCCACAAGGCCAGCTGTAAACTCTCAGGCGAACGGTTCATCTCTATCCCAGCGCCTTCTCTCCTTCCTCACGACCAAGCTCCTCCGTCTGCTCGCCTCCCCAGCTCCAGCATCAAAACTCCAACATCAGAACTGCTCCCTCTGTCCTTTGCCTTGCGTTTTATATTTGATTCCCCCACCCACAAAGGGGTGGGGCTCAACGCCCTACTGACATGACCCAGTTAACACCCTAATCATAACTTAATCATGCCCAGATTAGCAGACCAGTTTACAAGCATAACCTAATATATATATATATATATATATATATATTAGAATTCATAATTACATCAAACTGCCAAATGGCTACACCCCCTGACCCCTGTTTTTGCTGTTTTTGTGTCCATTCACTGGGCAACTCTCTGTGTCCATTTCCTGCCCTCTCTTCTCATCCTTCTCATCCTGTCTTCACTGGGATTCGATCCTCCGAAACTCCGATGTGAAGACAGGCATCCTACTGCCTACACCACGTTTGTTCCTGTTTTTTTTCTGCGCCTCTTGTCTTGGCTCTCCCTTATGTCACTCTCCTGTTATGTCATCATCTTGCTGCGGCTCATGGGGCCTGGAGGCACACCCACCACGTGCAGGGCCTGAAGGCGCACTCACACGCAGCGCCTGGGGGGTTCACTGGCTTGCGGGGCCTGACGGCCCACCTGCACACAGGGCCTGGTGGCCCACATATCTTCTATATTTTTCTTTTTTAAATTTTTACCGGGAGGTCCCGGGGATCAAACCCAGGTCCCTCCATATGGGAGACGGATGCCCAACCATTTGAGCCACATCCGTCCCCCTGCTATATCTCTTAAGATTGACCAAAGATACCTAGAGTTACAGTCTTTTCCCATACAGGATGGTCATATAATAAATCAGGCTTGGTTTATCATCAGCATTCCAGAAACCAGACCTAAGGAGAAAAACTAGGTCTGGGGACACATGTGTGGTTTCTAATACAGCAAATGTTTAGCCTACCCTGATTATCACAAAATCAGGACAGTGAGCATATTCGCATCCACAAATATTTTTAATTCAATCTGAATGTATTCAACATACTTGATTCTTACAACAACCCTATAGGTATAAGTTATCACTCTTTTTTTTTTTTCTGTTTGCTTTCTTTTCACTTGAGAAAACTGATATTCTAGAGTTTAGACAGAGAACTCCAGAGATTGTGACTGATCCAGAATTAAGATCCAGGTATGCCTGATTTGAAAATCCATTCTTTGCCAATTGCTCTCCACTGATTTTCATTCAATGACTTCAAGAGGGGACATGATGCAGGGGCATCTGCATCTATAAATAGAATTAATTGGACAGAAAAAAAAGAAGAAGAAACTGGCAAATAAGAATTTGTTTTGACTTCTGTTTTTGCATTTTATTACCATCATGAATTTTGGAAGTAAAGTTCTAGGTATATTTGGACTGAAAGTGAAAATAAAATCATATAGCAAAATGTTACTGATCTAAATGTTTTGGGGACAGAATGAGACAAATAATGTTGCAGGTGTAGTTTATCAGGCAAGAATGTTTGAATTTGAGTTGGCAGTGTACCTTTCAAAGGCCTGAATTGCTAAGAATAGTGCAGAACTAGGGCACTGCTTAGAATACAGTGCAGTGAAATATTCCATTAGTTATCGCAAGCAAAATCACTATTTCTAATGATAAGAAGAGATTGGTTAGGATGACCCAAATAAGTTCTTTGAAAAAAGTCTATGCCTTAACTGTGCTACTGTGATTAATGGCTCTTGCTTTATTCCAGCATAGCTCTCTCCTTAAAGAGATGAGAGTGAGGCAAGTTAGAATTAGGTAAGGCAAAAAACGGAATGCCATTTGTTTTTCAATTTTCAGAGCTTGCAAATCACTATTCAAGTTGCAAAGCTCTTAAAAAAATAAAACAGAAATATTGGATGTGTTATGACAGAGTAATATATCCTGAACCCATTGTGATTTATCCTGTGGAAATTATCACAGAAGAAAAGGAGCTGAAAGGATGTGGAGAAATTGTTACTAAATGGATACAAGGAAATAAAAGCACAGATTTGGTCTTGATTTTCTTTAGTCAAAATGTTTCTGGATAAAATGATGACCATGTTGGATTTATATTAACGGCTTTTCTTACCTTCTAAGAGTTTATTGAGGCTCAGATAAGATTGAACAAATTAAAACATTTAAAAATGGTGTAAAGCAAAATAGAAATAGAAGGAATATTTGTTATTGAATCAGATCTTCAGCAGACTGCTTTTTTCCCCCAAACAAGTTCAGAATGAAAAAAAAAAAATGACTTGCTTCCTGTAACTGGATTGTAATTACAGGTTTTTGCTTTTGCTAGCTCTCTAGAGTATTTTTTAAAGATATAGTCTCCTCTAGACACTCAAATTTTATTAAAACCTTAAAATTCATAAAAATACCATTTAGTCTATTATGTAAAATTGCTTGTGATAATTGAGTATAAGTAATTGTTATTTCCACTAAGAAATCATAGTAAACTAAAGCACTGAAACTTTTTCTGTTCTGAAAGTTTAGTAAAAGTGACCAAAGTTAAAGGTTGTGATTCACAAGGAACTAAAGAAATGACACAAGCAGTGTTCTAATAGTCAGCATCACAATGGGTACCAGGTGATAATATTTATAAGTAAAGAAGCCTACTTGCTTTGTGCAAATTTGCTCCTGTTTCTGTCTGCATTATGCTGTCAGAAAGCTAAATAGTCAAATTACTGTCTCCTCATTACTCAAATAAACTGGTATTAAAATAGAATTGATGATAATTCTAAGCAATAACCAAAGTACTCTTTTCTTCCAAATATAAATCTCCTTCCCTGACCCATCCTGCCATTGTAGAACACTGAATTATCCTCATTCTATTCTTTTAATTTACAGAAGATTAATAAGAATTTTTTATCTGGTCCAAACAGGTTGTTCCCGACTAACTTCATCTCTTTTTATTCCTCTGTTATAATCTTTGTGCTTTGCATCTGTTGATTTCATTGCTTAATTCACACAGAACAAAGTTTTACTTTTTGTCCAACTTAACATTCCACCTTCCTTTTGATGAAAGCAGAATGCTCGATTTCCATTTTTCTGTGAGTGAGGACATCAGGTAAGAACTAGAAAAACTGTTATTTTTTTTTCTACTTTTAATCTCTTTCTTTACATTCATCAACTTTCTTATATAATTACAATAATTCCTGTCATATGAAGTGTCCTTGTAACTTTCAAGCCTAATCTTTCCTCTTTAACCACACTCCATCAGTTATCCTCCTTCCAACAACTTCAGCTTCTCCTTCTCCCTCAACTCTTACTGCTGTATAATATTAAGTTCATCTCATCTCTAAGGAATAAAAAATCTACAGCTTTGCGTTTAAAATGTCATCTGAATAATTTCTAGATCCATCCTTTTTATAGAACATGGAAATAGGCAAAACATAAAACCTCTGAAAACTAAGTCTAATAGTCAACCATTTTCTCAAAATGGAAGTATTTCCACTGAAAACATGATATATAAACATCAATTAAGCCTCAACTTAGTTGTCATATTCTTCAGCTCCTGAAATAGAAAAAAAATCTAGTGGTTTGAAACAAGATATAGAGATGCTACACTGCCCTCCAATTCCTTGTTTCTACTTTAGAGATCAAGAGACTATTAGAGAAGGACCTTATGGCAGTGTATATTAGGGATTTTAACGAGTGTGTGTGTGCATGCGTGTGCATGTGTTTGCTTACATTTTCTGGGCAGTTGTTCAAAATGCCAAAAAGTAAGCAGTGTTTCTAAAAGAAAAGGTCCAACCCTATAGTGATTATCTGCTAGAAAATGGAATCAGAACATGTACCTTTCTGACATTTTAGAAAATGTGTTTCTACTTATTCAGAATTTCATATCAAACACGACAGAGAACAAGGCAGAAGACAGAATTAACTTTCTAACTTATCACACTTATGACTTCCCTCCCCTGTTAATTCCTTTAATTCAGTATATAATATGCTTTGGCCATGGATGTCTTTAGGAACTTCCCATCAGGTCCTTTGTCATATTGCTTATCTAGTATTCAACTTCTCTTCTCCAAACACCCATGGTGTCCACTATTTAAGCTCTAACAATACATCAAGCTGACAATATGTCAGGCATCTCTAGAGCTATACCTTACAAATAGTATTCATTCAAAATAGGAAACTACATCCATTTCTACTGGTTCTATTACTTGTTGACCTTAAGAAGATGTTTACCTACATGATGATTGTTATTAGTGATACTAATCTATACATCATATCGTACATGCCATGTATCTCTCCAAGCCCATTTAATATGTGTTGCTTATGAATGGGACAGTGTAACTCACAAGGTCTCTCTAGTATGGTTCATGCTTTCCATTCTGCACCCAATCCCGTATACTTCATATTAGATGATGCCAATTATGAAAAAACTCTGGTTGAATTGCCTAACAATGCGGCAAATTATCTTTCTTAACCGAGTCCAAACATAGGGCCTCTCTTGAATTGGAATATTCAGTTGCTCAAAATATTTGCTATCACCCAAGGTTTTCCTCTTTTAACATTACCAAACTTAGTATAAGAGCATTTTCCCCAAGCTACATACTCTGATTTTAGCAAGATACTGCAACAGATCCTGAAGATAAACAGAGCAAAAGGGATTGCCTCTTTCTTGTATCTCTTTCCCCAACACCTTATTGGCCAGAATTAAATCACATGGCCAGGATTAAATCACTGTCTAGTAAGGGGGAAAAACCCCCACTTCATTTGCTTATAATAACCAGAACTTGCATCTCATGGCTTGAGATGGGGCTGGCCTTCCCTGAACAGGGGTGGGGTGGGAATAAATTTGAGTGCTGTTAAAAGGATAGAGAGTCGGGGAATTAGATGCTGAGTTGGCCACCAACCATGCCTCACTTTTTTTTCTACCAGTCAAAATTAAAACTCAAACAAATCCACATGGCTTTATAACAACTTTTTTACTTGTGATGGAGATAATAGTCCCCAAAATTCTGAAACAAACAACAACAAAAAAAAACCCACATCAGTGCTTTTTTCTCTGAAGCTTAAGTTATATCACGTTGCATTTTTGTTATTACTTCAAATGTGCTTACTGTCTCTGGCAGTGGATGCTAAGCTCTCTGAAGACATTAAGGTCTGGCTTTCTTAGCAATTCTCTTTCAACCTAAGATAATACTGCACACAAGAAAATGACACAATAAATCCACTAATTGATTGAAGTGAAGAAGTGTTACATTTACATTTATTTTATGCTTTTTTCCCCCAAATATTGCTTTGTCCATAATTCTGTAAGAAATTTCAGAAAAAGATTAAATTTTTCTATGAACAAACAGGAAACTGAATTACAGAAGGAAAAAATGGATACTTAAGGAGACACTACCTAAAAGGCACACTTTCTCTAAAGGAAAGGTTTGTTTCCTGGGGATTTTTAAATGTGGGAATGTAAAGAAATTATACAAGAAACTATCCATATAATAGATAGTGATGTAATGTATTTGCCAATCTGTTAACTCAGTTATATGTTGCAAATCTTGTCAAATCATATTATTTAATATTATACAAACTTTCCATTTAATAAATCGTAAATCACAATTAACACTGTTCTGCAAAACATTTTTCTGTGACGCTTTTGGGAGAGCAATCAAAACTTTTGCACCATCTCTGCATGTAATGACCCTTCTAAAAGGTGATCTTCCAAGGCCAGATCTTGCAAAGACACATAGATTCTTTTCTTGTTTTTTTCATAATTTAGGAACTAGCAAGACTTTCCTCACTTGTTTTTAGCTGGGGAATATATCTATCAAGGCAATCAAGAATAAATTAACCAATTCAATCAAAGATAGAAAGCTTAAATTATAAATGCAGCCTTACCTAATTTATAGGACCAAGCTTGGGTTGTGTGAACAAATTGCATTCCTATTTGACATAATTCAGTCTGAAATGAAATATATATATATATATATGAAAATATATATGCACATATTTTTAAAATTGCAAATTTGTAATATATTGTGAACTATGAGGAGATGGAGGACCAAATGAACATGATTAATATTAGAGGTCTGCATTATTGTTAGAAAATAATATTCAAAATCAAATTTTACCATAGAAAAGTGGTTTCCAACTTTTTTTAGGCATTATCCTCTATTTCAAGTGACAACTTACATCGATGCCCCATACACAAAACAGATTAAAGAAGAAATATTAGGCTGATGTTAAACTACAACTCTAGAACTTGGGTATTTATCTGTTTATTTCCTTCTCTTGTTAATTGAAGTAGCTCCTGAAGAACTTCCAAGGATTCCTTGACATATAAAATAGTAGTGTTTGAAAAATACATAAAGTTCAGTGAAGCAGTAAGACTCTCGAGATTAAAGGAACTTATTAATAAAAAACAATAAAGGCAATTTTGGCAAAAGTACAAATTAGAAAAGACTACTAGGAAGAAAACAAAATATTAATAACAATGAAATGCAAATTTAATAAACATCTCAGTGTTGAATATATTGACAAAATCATCTTATATTGAAACAAATCTTCTTAAATGTAAATAAAGTTAAGCTCCTAAATTTTTTTTTGCATGTGAACTATAAGGAACTATAATTATTGAAGTCTAAGGAGAACTTAAAGGACTGAATTCCCCAAGTAGAAAGAGTAAGTGATATGTATTTGCATGTTGATATTGCATATATAGAAGAAAAGTAACTAAAAGGCTATATATTTGTATTTTCTAAATTTCTAAAACATTTTCTAGGCTTGAAAACATAAAATTTTTAGAACAAATCTTGAAAACAAATTGTTTGCATGAATGAATAATAAATTTTATATTTATAAGGTATGTTTTGGATTTATGATAAAGTCAGCATTGTAGAAAAAGTGGAAAAATATATGGGCCAGATTAGAAATAAATATAATGTATAGCAGTATGCAAAAATTAGAATGATAAATGGTTTACTGCACTATTATCTTGTATAGGTGAAGAATGGAAAAAATACTGAAATGTCAAACAGGAATATTCAGGGAAGAAATAAGAAAGGTATTCAAAGTGGCTGGGAATTACCCATAAACTTAGGTTGAAAGAACAAATTAGAGTATTTATTCCTATATAGCTAATTTTCTCTGAAAGGTAAAAATGCTTTTACTTTCTTTTGTTAAATTGGCTTCCTAGTCAAGCATCCTCACCTTGGAAACTAATGCAACTGCATTCAAAATAAAACTCTGCACAGAATGGTAATGCCATAGAGCAAGGGAATTTAAAACTATTGTGAGCTGAAAAGCTTATGAGTAAAGGTACATTTATCTGCGAAGATCTCAGTGTTGTGTTAAATCCCTAACATTCAGCACTGGAGATCTCAGGGGACTGTTGTAGACTTTAATCAAAAGAACATTTTGCAGTTTGGTTTAAAAGGTCAAACTTGCTAACTTATCCTTATGTGACGGTAGTTTAGTAATGGTCTAGTAACTTGGCTTGTGGTTTGTCATGACCCAGATGATTTTGTGGCAATAGGAAATTGATGTGAATACTTTCAGCCTTACTCAACCATTAAAAAGAGCATTAGCACATCTTCTGTGTCACACACAGTACAGGTCCATAGAGATAGAAGTTCTAAGAAGTTGCAAATAAAACCGATCCAAGAATATTAAGGCTTTTTCTTTTCCATAAGCATCTGAATGTAGCATAAAAATATAAACATCAGGGTGCTTCACAATGAATGAAAAAGAAAAGTTATAAACTAAAGGCAGATGGTTCTCAGGATAAATTTGCTTATTGCAAATGTATTCCTCTATTGGTCCTGAATATTTTCTCTTACATGGAAAGAGAAATGGCCTCTCATACACCCACTAGTTTGCATTTCTAGAATGATAGGAACACAGGTACTTGAAACAGGAAGGAATATGAAATGAGTTGTCCAACCTCTACAGATAATTAACAGAAATTTTTGGTATCACAAAACCAGGGAGAATCATCTCCTGATTTATAACACCATGCTTTCCGAAACTGAGGTAGGAAGGGAGAAGTCTTGGGCAGACACTTGGATGTACTGCAAATATGAAGATATCAAATATAACATCTAAGTTACTATATATTTGGGTCCAGGGACAGATGGTACAAATAAATGGGTCAGCACAAAGACAATACATCATCAGGGCATTGCTGAATTCAGGTTGGTTTAATTTTTGCAAGACTATAGATCAAAGTACAGTATTTTAAAGAAATGTATAAGTTAGTAACAGTGACTATGTAATTTATTTACTTGCTTTTCATAAATATCCAGAATACACTGATCAGCCAATTCTTCAGATAAATGCAGTGTGGTAGCTTTGAAGATATTCCCCCCAAACTCTTTGATTCTTCTCTCCCCTCATGAGGTGGAACTTAATTCTCTTCCACTTGAGTGTGGGCTGGACTTAGTGACTCACTTATAGAAAATAGAATATGGCAGTAGTGACGGGATGTCACTTCTGAATTCGGGTCTAATGAGACTACAGCTTCCATCCTAGAGGCACTATCTCACTCTATTGTGCTCTATCTCAACATACACTCTTCTCTGGGGGAACCCACTTGCCATATGTGTGGATACTCTGGTAGCCTATGGAGAAGGGCCCAGTGTCAAAAACTGAGGGCTGCCAGCCTCCTCTGGAGTGAGCGTAGAAGCATGTCCTCGAAATAAATGGAGGTCTGACCAACAACTTGACTGCAATCTCATGTGTGAACATAAGCCAGAGCTGCCCAGCAGAGCTGCTTCTGGATTTCTGATCCAGAAACAGTGAGATAATAAGCATTTACTATTTTAAGGCACCAATTAGGGTAACTTGTTACACAGTGATAGATGATTTATATATGAACCAAAATGCAATTCGAAATTAAGACAGAAAATATATTCATATTTATACTATATACTTTTTACAGACAATTTCTGTGTAAATACAGAGGGATCATGTTCGAGGGCAGTGATCATGTATTCTTCATTTTTACATTAAGCCAGGGAAATTGTTACCTGATTTCATTCTAATCAGTTTAAGAGGTCCTTGCACTTCAAAGGCCTGCTTGAATATACTGGACTCTGATGTCTGATCAAGTTTTTTTTTTAACAGTGCCAGCTGTTATTGGTGAATTGTTTGCTTATTTTTTTTTTTTCATTTTTACCTTTGTGTATATTAAATTAGGCAGCCAGGATTAAAAAGAAATGTCTAGATAGCAAGAACAAAACAAAAGGAAAAAAATATGTTCCAAACATATTTAAATACATCATTTTTACATGATTGTCATCAATGCATATACATCATTCCAAGTTATTTTTTATTGGTTACTTCACATGATCTTTTGCTCCTCAATGATCCAGTTAAGGTTAAAACAATTTTGATTACATTAATACACCACAGTGAACCTTGGCCAACTAAACAATCTGATGAGGGAAACAGAGAAAGACCAAACTCAGAAGAGTGGGATTATTTATTTATTTATAAGCATGTGTTTGAAGTAACCATTCCCAATGAAAGGCATGTTGCTATGGTGAATACCATCTACGACATCATTATACAACACTGAATTTCAAACCATGTATTAAATAGAAAAATATTTTTCAGATAATTCAGTCTATCTAACTCTGTCCATCTCTCTCAATCCATAAAAGATATAATTCTTTTTTTTTTTTTCAATAATTACAGCTCTTCCTTTCAGGCACATCTAAGCCTTTCCTGAAAACTCTCTTCTTTAATAATTACAAAAAGGTGGTGAGATAGAAATTATTAAACCTTTTTAAGAAGGAAACTGAAACTCAAAAAAATGAGTCAAACTTACACACAAGTAAGTGGGCAGACTGTGGTTTCATTCCCTGGACATCTGCCCAGAACCTGTTCTGAGATTCTAAGCTGACTTACACACTGAATAGGGGAAAATGCAGAATTTGGGATTGCAAAAGCTGGGCTCTATTTATTATTCACTCATTAGGTAGCTTGATGTTTTCAAGTAAGTCACTAAACAGGTCTAGGTTGGAGATGCTGTACTGAAGTATTCGCAGTATTCGTTTTGATTTTGAGGAACACCTGGGCAATTAAAGCTATCAATTCCAACATTTCCAAAAAGGCTTTTGTCAGGTAATGCATCTAGAAAGAGCCCCATAGAATCAATACTTGCTCACATATCTCTGTATAAAGCTTACATGAAAAAATTCTTTCAGAATTTAGATCATTTTTTCTACTAAGATGAACATTAAAACATGGCTATATTTTTAAATAATAAAACCATACAAGGGTGGAAAATTTGGGCTGCAATAATTTTTAGAAGCCAATATGAAACGATCTGCATATTCGTACACTCTTATAACTCTATAATCTCTTTTATCTGTTTCTTTGCCTTGATTCATTATTTTGTGAAATATTTTCCTGCTTCAGTTTATGTATGTTTAATGTATAGTACCTGAAATCCTTTATGAAATGAAGTGGGGATATAAACAAGTAAATTGTCCTTCTCCTTTTCCTTAGATTATGTAATCAGCATAACTCATCATTTACCTCAACTGCTTAACAATTTTAGCAGACAATTTTTAAATCATTCAATTCATGTAACTGTGAAACCATTCACCTGAACTGTATTTAAACAATATTAGCAACCAATATTTAAGTTAAATAATTAAAAATACTAGGGAAATCATAAGAAATCAGAGTGTTTATTTTCACATATACAACTTAAACATGTCTGAATTTTCTATTTTTAAAACATATTGTTTAGTCTCAGGCTGTGATAATACCTTTAGTCACTGTCAGGCCAACACATATACACACACCCACATACACACAGTCATCAGCACTCACAAAAATCACATTTATATGTGTTGTCATAAGCCTTTTAAATTAGTGACCCACAAATCAGTTAAAACAACTATCAAGCAAAGTAAAATCAAAATAGCTGACTGCTTGGATTCTCCACTTGCAATTAATCATTTTATGTGCATAGCTTCAAAATTAAAATGCTAAAAGAATCTAAAACAAATGCAAACATACATATACCCTTATATGGGGAGCATCTTTAATTTCATACTTTTCTGCAACATTGTTTCAGAAATTCTTTGAGGAAAGCACACATTATAGAAAATATGCATAACAGTGGGTAGCAGCTACAGCTGTGTAGGGATAGTATGCAACAAAAGTTACACAAGCTTGTGAGTCATCACTATGTTCTAACTCATTACAAAAATTGTTTCTTAGAATCATCTTCCTAACCACTGCAAGTTCTTGAATGTATAGTATAAAAATAATAACAAAAAAGGTCCCAATTTTAAATCCCACCATTTGATTGTCAAATAGTTTAAACTTAGGAACCGAGTGTTCATTTTCTAAATCATTTTAAACTAAAACATTTTATTAACCTTAAGCTAATAAATTAATAGTACTATATTATAAGGCATAGTCATTCTCTTCAAAATATAACAACTTTGTTCATTTCCCTTGCAATCTTTGAAGTAATAGATGTAAGCTTTGTTTATCCTTAAAGCGTCTGTCTGTGGATAAGTATTTCATAACAGGCTCTGTAAAATCAGAAGAAAAATCTCAAGTAGACACTGTACCAAAGTACTAAGTCTAAGAATCCTTTCCCTTCAAAGCCCTCCTGCAGGGGAGACAAGTTTACTGTGACATTCTAGGTGGAAATATTTTTGTGGCCCAAGGCACTTCTTTGATATTAACACCTCTGTTCTAAAGGTATGTTCTGCATGTACCTCTCACGAACTAAGTGATGGTTATTATACTATCAAAAAACTAAACCACTCTCCTAAAAACTATTTTCTTAAATAATATTTTAAAAATTAACTGTACAGAGTGATGCAAAGTCTCCTTTCTACAATAAATT
Organism: Cabassous unicinctus; assembly: GCA_029593785.1. Classification (NCBI taxonomy): domain Eukaryota; kingdom Metazoa; phylum Chordata; class Mammalia; order Cingulata; family Chlamyphoridae; genus Cabassous; species Cabassous unicinctus. The sequence goes on along the minus strand of JAQZBX010000702.1, from coordinate 26,207 downwards.
CTAACAAATTATGGTTAACACTTTGGGTAATGTGTCTGGAATGCCCCGGTCAGGTCAAATTGCTGGCTTTAATTTTACCAGCCAGGAAACTCTGACAGGCTACTTAACCTGTCAAACCTCAGTTTCCTCTTCTTTGACATTCTACCCACATTCTGATGGTCATAAGGAGTATGATATTTGAGTAAGCATGTAAATCCCTTAGCACAGTACGTACTACCTAGTCAGTGCCCAACGAATAGTTTGCTAGAATTTAAATCTTGTGAGTAGCAGACTTTGATAAACAAAATCCTACCATTTTTCAGTAGTAGTTAAGCAAACTCCTTCACATACTTTTATTTTCTCAACTTTTACTCTCACGACAAGGACAAAATAACTCATATTGTTATACCAACATTTTGCTGTTTTAGGGTCATTTGCCTTTTCTAAAGAATTATATAATAGAAAAAGAAATTAGATGACATACTGTAGGAAATAACAGACCATAACATTGGAAAGAACTGGGTTCATGTAATTCAGTATACGAAGAGCAACCTAAATCATCCCACAGCAATAAGAACAAAAATGGTTAGAAGATGTAGGCGACACTATGTAAATTGTAGGCTAATCTTCCATAACTTTACCAGAGAACAAACAGTTTTTTCATAATCTTGATCAAGGACTTTTCCTACTCAACATATTTTAGATGATTTTGCTTAAATATGTATTATCTACCTAGACTAGAAGGAAGAAATAACTCAATCTGATGCTTACTAAAGTAATATTTACTTGAATTGGATTTAGCAAATAATTTCAATGATAAAACATGGGTAAAAATTTTCAGATATAGATCCATTCCGGAAAAAAATGTATTTTATGTGAATTGCTTTCAGAAATAATTAAAAATATTGTATTTACACACACAGCAATATTGGTAATAGTAGACTGTGCATGAGGAGACTTGAAATGGATCTGTGGAAGACCATATTTCTAAGTCTCATTTTCCACATGCCTCAAATGAAAAGAATGACAATTTTTTCCTAATGGATTGAAATAATATGTGAAAAAAATATTCTTTCAAAAATAGATTACCTCTATATTTTAATATCTCCAAACCTGAATTATAAGAAATCCTGGAGAAGGAATTTATGAGGAGCCAAATGACTAGAGAGAAATGTCATTATTGGTTTAATTCAAAGTAAATATTCTCTCTAAATGTTTATGGCAGTCCTATTTCTGATCTATGAGTTAGAGATTTCAACCAAACTCTCTTCTCTGTTTCTCTTTCTTGTTATGGCTCTATCTTGCAAATTGTAAATTCCATCATGTATACACAAAATGAAATTTGAAATTTCAAAGATTTGATGTGATCAGAAAATCATGTATATGTATATTTTCAGTTGTATGTGTGTATGATCAAAAGTCATAAAAATGTTAAGCTATTCATGAATTCTTAATTTTCTTAGAGTGATTGAAGTAATGTTTACTATAAGCATAAGTTATGTAGTATTCAATTTTTTCATTATTAATGTAAGGGAAATGATGATGATTTCTTCAGAGAAATGAACACTACAAGGGAAATTCAGAAGTAATGTCCATAGTCTTTTATATCTCCTATGTTTTACCTATTGAATGTTCATCTCACCATGTAATGGGAAAAACTAAGTGGTTGAAATATGAAGGGGATGTAACATGAACTTTATGAAACAGGCACCAGTTATACAACTATTAATATGATCCTTTTATGACTAATTTCACAACATTCAAAGGTGTCTTAAGTATATAGTGCAATAAGGGAGGTGGGAGTAGAGACAGTACAGCAGCAGCTGTACAGGTCATTCTTAGCAGGTGGACATATATAAACACAGAGATATACATAGTTTAAGGAAACAGTCTTATTTCTTGTTTGGTGTATTTGTTTGTGGCAGTAGGGACTATTGCCTTCATGAGTTTTTGGACATTTTCCCACTTAGCAACTTGAGCTTAAATGTTAATGAGATTTCCAAAAAAATTTTTGAGAAATGTAGATTTTGTTCTCTCTCTCTCTCTCTACACACACACACACACACACACGTACATACATCAGCATTCTAAACTCTATATCAAAAATCTCTAGGTATCTTTTTTTCAGTGATTTGATTTATATGCAATAATTTCCTGTATCACCTAAAAAATATTATTTAGTTTATTCATGGAAAATACAGCTTGGAAAAATTGGCTCTCTGTATATTCATTAAAAAGGGTTAGAGCTAATAGAGCTGCAGTGTAATTTTTTAGATGGTGACTAAATGGGACATAAAAAAAAGATAATATATTTGGGGATTATAATTTTCATTATTTATAATTTTATTTTCCCTAAATCTGTATTCTCTGATTAGTCCATTTCCAGATATCCTGATTAAGAGTCCAAATTTCTAAGATTCTGCTCTTTTGTTTTAATTTGTTTTATTTATATCAGAACAGCTGTTTTGTCCTGAAATATAGATTTCATCAATTATTTTCCATTTCAATCAATTCAGGTCATCCAATTTTCTACAGAAGTCTAAATCAATGGAACATTTTAGGAGTTTTCCTTCTATTTGAAATGAAGTTTTCACATTAGATTTGCAAATTCTTGGCCCAGTATCACTCTGAAACTTTCCAATTGGACCAAGGTAATGCACTACACATCTGGCCATTGCTATTGCATATTGGATAATATGGATTCACTGATTGTTCTTATAATAAATATTCACACATATCTTTACAACATTTTATTAAATTCAGGTTTTTTATGTTTCTTAAAAGTCAGTTTTAAATTATGTTGGCATATTTATTTCCCCAACCCGGATGTCAGTGGATAGGAATAATCCTCTGCTTTAGCTCTGCCCTTTACTGCTCTCCAGGCTTCTTTTCTCCCTCCCGCTCCGCCTCCCCTCTCCCCCTTCCCCTCCCCCCTCCTCCTTCTTTTTACCTCTCTGTACAAAGTCCCTCAGAAATTTTCAGATTTCTATCCATGAAAAGTGGTAGCTTTCAATTTCTCTCTATATATGATCATCTATGGTGCAAAACTTCCGTGTGGTTAAGGAGAAAGTTTCGGGGCCTGTGGCCCATCTCCTAGACAGCTGCCAGTCACTCTGCCCAGGATGGGGTACACAGCCAGTAGGGTCATTTCGTCTATGGCCCAGATGGGGGGCCCTCAAGCTCCTCGATCAGAAAATTAGCCCTTAGTCACGTTGGCAAACAGCAGCAATAATCAATAGGCAGCTGCATGCTAGGTATTTGCATTGGGAGAATAGTTGAGTACCAAAAGTTTTTTCTGCTTCTTTTTTTTATCTTCAGTGCCTGGAACATGAGCCACCATGGATGTTCACCTTGACACCCTTAGGGATTAGGAGAGAGCACATTACAGCAGCAAAGGAAGCAGCAGAGGAAATAGACAAAGTCGCTACTCTTGCCAGAATAAAAATGACTATTAGGCAACTGGGGTTCCATGTTGAGTGATGATGGTCTTCCTTTCCACAAACCTCACAAAAGGCCATCCACGGGCCCATCCTGGGGTTGCTGCAATCACAGAAAAGAATCGCATGGCTGTCTCATAGAATCAGTGATGGTCATCAGTCTAGACACGGTGACCAGAGAGCTCTAGCTGGACCCTTGATAATTGAGATTCAAGCACCTGTCTAGTTAGGGGACTGTGTAGTTGCTGTCTCCACAGGTGGGAGCCCCAGAGCCCATTTGCCAAACACAGACTTTACCTGCCAGCACATCACGCCAGGGTGTAGTCAATTACCAACAATTTTCATCTTAGAGATGACAGCATTTTAGGGAGGAAAAAGGTGGTGACACCCAGCAAAGACCACATGATGCTGTCCAAGCAAATGCACAAGTCGGTCAGCATTTAGCAGCTCCATCCCAGCATCCTTTGCTATATCATGGAACCAGCTAGTTAGCCAAGGAGCATTTACTTAAAGCTGACCCGGTATCCCTGGTCGTGGTTTGGGTGATCTTGTTCATGATGCCAATCATTTTAATTATCTACTCTTTACCCTTTTGGTGAGGATTTCCAATTATGGTTATGGGATGGCTGAACACATGATTCCTGACATGGGACAGATGAGATCACCAGCAGTTTATTAGCCATATATACTCACAGCCTGGGAGAGGAGGATACCACACCTCATTCAGGCCCAGGGGCTATTGGAAATAGGTTTTAGAGTAAAAAGAAGGTGGAGTGTCCCCTGGTTCCTGTGGGAGGATGTAATTGGTTTCTTTGGATTATTCCATGGGCTGGCAGGGAACTGAAGCCTGTTGTTCTAAATAAGCAAGAACTGAACCTGGTTCCTATGATAAGCAAGATTGTTTGGTTAAGGGATTTTAACTGTGGGAGTGGAGCAAGGAAGGTAGTTTGTAGTTATGCTGTTGGAGACCCTCTCAATTTTACCAGAGGCCAAGGTGGCACAAAGTATGGACCTTAATTTTGGAACTAATACCAAAGACCCAAATAAACTAGGAGATGCACCATATTTGTTAGTAGGAACATACAATGCTGTAAAGTTGTCAATTAAGCCCATGTCAATCTATAAAGCCAATGCTTTTTCAATAAAAAGTCCACCTATTTTATTGGTAACCCATTTAGTGATACTAAACAAGTTAATATTAAAATATATATTAAAAAGAAAATGCCCAGGATAACAATGTCTATTTGAAAGAGGAAGAAAAAATGGAAATTCTCCATATTAAATATAAATGGTTATTATAAAAATATATATTGAGTTATTGGTGAAAATTGGCTAATGACATGTAAGAAAAAAGCCAGACAACCTTAGAGTCTTGATATCTGATGAAATAAAAGCCAAACAATCAGGAAATGGTGATTTTTCTGTAAATATGTCTGATATTATTGGTATGTATGTATATATGTATATATATGTGTGTGTATATGTATATGTATGTGTGTATGTATATATGGAAAACTTCATGCAGATTCCCCCCACCCACACCAAACAATACCAGCTGGGTTAAATAGTTAAATGTTAGTATTAGAATTTAAAACTTATTAAAATAGAGAAGTTCCTTTATGAAGTCAGTATTTCAGAAATTTCTTTAAAAATAAGTAAAACTCAGAAAGAATAAACAAAAAGAATGGGTTACTTAAATTATATTAATGTTTAGTAAACACAAAATCAAACAGAAATTGTAAAAAAACACATTTGAATGCCATTTACCTGTCTAATCTTTCCATCCAAAAATGTAAATAGTTATTTTAAATCAATAAGAAAAGTGCCAACAGTCCAAGGAAAGGGGAAGCAAAAGATAAACAGGCAAGGCAAAGAAAAGGAAACACTAATTAAGTATATTCATTTGACAAACCAGAAGATCAATCTTACTAGTAATTAGAAAAAAATGCAAACTGAAACCACAATGATATAGCAAATCTTACAAAGCAGATGAATACAACTTTAAAAATGACAGTACTAAGTGTTTGAAAAGATATTGAACGATTTAAAATGCATTGCATATTCACTGTGGCAGAGAAACCCTAAAATGGTCCCTGTGATTTCCATCCCTTGGCATCCATGCCCTGTATAATCCCTTGAAAGTGACCAGGATCTGTAACTTGCTTCTACCCCACAGAATATTGCCATTGTAAAGGAATTTTAAAAATGAAATTGATCGAGTTAATCAAATCAGTTGATTTGTGTTTATCAAAAGAGAGATTATCCTGGAGTGAACAACTCAATATTTGTAAGATGTCATAAGTCAACAAATTGATCTGCAAATTCCACACAATCCCAAACAAAATTCTGGCAGCCATTTTAGGAGAAGTCAATATGATAATTCTAAGAGTTATATGAAAATTCAGAGGACCTATAATAATAAAAAAATTTTAAATGAACAAATTTAGAGGACTTACAATTTGATTTTATGACTAAATATAGTTAAAACAATCAAAAGAATGTGATCTCAACCTAAGGTAGACGTATAAATCAGTGGAGCAGAATAAAAGAATACAGAAATAGACCTAAATATATAGAATTAATGAATTCCCATCTAGGGTACCAAGTGGAGAAAGTAAAATTTTTTCAACAAATGGAATAGATGAAAATATATGGAGAAAAATGAACAATTATTAACACCATACACAAACATTAACTAAAATTGGATCGTATACATAAACTTAAGAACCAATACTATAAAACTTTTGGATAATATATAGAAGAAATCTTAGAATGATTTTTGAGTTTTTATTCATAAGTGTAACACACACATATGTATCTGTATCTTTGTACACTGTAAAAGAATGTTGAATAAAGTTTCTTGTTGTCTTCGAATTTTGACTATAGTTCCCCAAACTATAAACAGTAAATTGACACACATTCCAAAGAGATTATTGAGGATGGAGGGATTTCAACAATAAGAGTTGATGTACTATACTTCTGGGGGAAGAAGAAAATGTATAGCCAATATCAACAAACTGTGCAGAGTGGAGAGGATACATATGTGTCCTAGTAGCAGTCTAGAATTTGAAACACTTCCACACAAAGGATATCAGAAGCCACATCATGTTTTCTACAGTGACATAAAACTTATTCTTTCCTTTCTTTACTCTGGTACTGAAAGAGTGAGGGAGTCAAAAAGATGTCTAGAGAATGAAGAACAGAATTTTCTCAGTGCAATTCCTTAAACTACCATTCAAGCTTGAAAGTTTTTCTTGTGTGTTTGGAGGAGGGAGCTGGGAGATGGGCTTCAAATTAAATGTCAGATTGAAATTTTAAAGAAGTATTACTTTAAAGTATTAATTGAAATAATTAAATTAGAAAATGTGTTTTTCTATTTAAAAGTGACCAGAAATTTTGGAATCCACTCAGAATTCCAGGGGTAAAGAAGGGGAATACAACAGAACACATTCAAAAGCAGTTAGAGGAAAAGAAACTATTTCCTATAACTCAAGTTCTGATTGTTCAATGAATCAATTACACTCTCTTTATAAGAGTTTGTTATTAAGATCATGCTTGGATTCCTGCTTTCAACTCATTGCTTTTGTCATTTTAAGAATTCCCTGAGGTGATGGCACTGAATATTATGGTTTCAATCAAACCAATGCCTACATTTATAACTATGCCCCAGTATTTCCCTCTGAAAAATTTCTATGTCCCACAACCTGGTAGACCCCTCCACTTTAATCTATAAGGCACCACAGAATCTCAACCTTTCCAAATCTAAAACCATTATCATCCCCCTAAACTACCTACATTCCACCTGTACTTCACCTTTCTTTATCCAACAAATATTTACTGAGTGTGTACTATGTGCCTATGGGCAACAGTATAAAATAATAAAATAGTGTAGCCTTAAAACTTATACATTAATAAAATATTCATATCAAAATTTAATGATGTGCAATTGGGAAATAAACAGGTTTTCATGAGAGCATGTAATGACTGGGTTCTGGGTTCCTTTCACCTGTTAAGATCAAAGAAGCCTTCTTTAAGGAAAAGAAGTTTAACCAGAGATCTGAATTAGCATTATGTGCCAGATAATTGGATTGCAGGTAGAAGTTAACTTCAGGAAACAGGACTCATTTTTGTCACAGACCTAAGAGAGAAAGCAATGCGGTTTATTCAAGGAACTGAACACATGACAACATAAGAGTGTACAGAGAGCAAGGCAAAGGTTGGAACAGTAAAGGCTGGAGAGGTTGGCAGGAAGACAGTCACTTTCAAGGACAGGTCACCTGAACAAATGCCTGAGTGCCAGTCTTCAAGGGAAACCAAAATATTACCCGAATAAGCTGAAAAACTTGGTGTCTGTTAACTCAGTTTTCCAAATGAGTATCTAGAATAATTGCCAAAATGTAAATAGTTCCTATGGTGGGCATGGCACCATCTTTGAACCAAGTAGATTCTATTCATTTGAAATAAGCTGTTAATAGAATCAAGATTGTGACTAAATCTGTATAAAGTACTTCAAATGTTGGAAACTGCAGAACTAGCAATGGATAAAGAATGTAAAATGAGAGATAATTTAAAATAAGAAAAAAATCTTAAATATACTCCATAAATGTAATGAATTCCTTGTTCTAAACATAAAGAAAATGGTATTTTTATTAAGATACCCCAAGTACCAGTACTTTAAGGGAAAGGGAAGAATAGTATGGCCCATTATTCAACAGCATTAAATTTAATCATTTACAAACATAGAGATCCCACGATTGTAATAAAATCCTTATTACACGCTTGAGTCACGTCTTCTACGGCATGCTGATTGATTCTATAAAGGGGAGGGATTCAGGATGGATTCATCAATTCTATTCACATTATCCCTGGATACTCAAAGGGTAGTTGACTTTCAATCCGCCTCCATGGGCCTCTCAAAATAAATAACATTTTCTTGAGACCACTATTCAATAGCTCACCTTTCCCTTTATTACTGTGTTTTCATCCCTCCTTCCCTTTCAGCCCTTGGCCCTTTAATCTGTCTGCTTTCTCCTGCAGGACTTTCCTCCTTCTTTTCGCCTTTCCTGATGATAATCAGTTACTCAGTTTCATTCCATTCATCTCTGCTTGTGCTGGATAGTTCCGATCCTCCAGAGATGAGTATAAGACAATCAAAACTTCTATATTATAACACTCGAAACGTCCACTCCTCCTTCCCAGATATCCTTGTTCTCCTAAATGTATCACACTTTTAAACACTGTATTCTTAATTTTTCTTGTTTATCTTTTGTCTCTCCACTAGAATATAAGAGCCAGGAGGGTTGGGCATTTTTACATTTTTGATCAGTTTCAATACCTACTTTCAACCCCAGCAGGATGTACCCTCCCCTGAGTCCTAAACTCTGTTCTGGCAGAGAACTACAAGGAGCTTGAGGATTCTAAATTCAAATCTGATCTCCCCAGGCTTTAAGAAAGTGGGTTTGATAAGTCAGAGGATAGAGCATAGTTAGGAATTTGTTACACTGATTTTTAATACTGAAACACGTAGACGTGTTACATGGGCCTCCATTTGTACTTGTGTCCTGGACTGTGTGTCTCTCAGCAGGGTACTTACTCATACATCCCGCCTATGGCAGCCACTACAAGTGAACTGCACGGCATCCAGTCCTGCTTGTCATTCTTAGAGAGAAAAGCCCATTATGGGCATTTGTCTTCTGAATGGCCAGGCCTATCACAGATGTAAGAGCATGCACATCAATGAATTATGACTCAATTTATGGAGATAGGAAACCTGGAAGAGGAACTGGTTTGGGGATTGTTAGAGATAAATTTTGGATATTTGAGTATGAAGTGTATGAGATTTCTATTGCTGCTGCAACAAATTGTCATACACTCAATGGCTTAAAACAATACACATTTATTGCCTTGCAATTGTTGTAAGTCATAAGTCTCATACGTGTCTTACTGGACTAAAATCCAGGCTTCAGAAAGGCTGTGTTCCTTTCTGGAGGCTCTAGAGTAGAATCTGTTCCCTTGTTATTGGCAGACTTCATTTCACTGAGATTAAAATACTGATGTCCCCATTTCCTTGCAGGCTTTCAGCTGGGGGGTACTCATAGAGGCCTCTCTCTGGTTCTAGCCCTTAACCTCAACAGTACAAAACCAGTACAAGAGTAGCAAGGCCTTCTAATGTCACATCGTTCTGCCTTCTTCCATAGTCTTATCTCTCTCTGACCATAGCTGAGAATGTTCGTCTGCTTTTGTGGACTCATGTGATAAGAGTAGGTGCACACATATAAACCAAGATAATCTTCCATCTCAAGGTCTGAAACCTTAATCACACCTACAAAGTCCTTTTTTCCATGTAAGGTAAAATATTCCCAACAATTAGGACATCGGCATCATTGGGGAAGCCATTATTCTGCCTACCACTTGAAGTGACTGGAAATAGCCAAGTTGATATCATGTGTCAAATGTATAATAACAATTTTATCTTGTTTTTCTCATAATGTTTAAGAACAAGAATATAATTATTGAAAAACATTTTGCAGTTCCTATATGTACCATGTTTTCTCAATCCCACGTCTAGAGTTTGTCTTGTGATTGGGACAGGAAGGAACAAAATATGCAAATATTAGAATGTCTATAAGAAGTGAATTGAGAAATTTCCAGTCTATTTCAACTTTTTCTAGTGTGCCTGAATGTTTCAAATAAGTAAATTTCTCTTAGACTCTGGGATTAAACAAATACTACATAGTATACTATCCTTGTCTTCATAATCTTCCTAGCCTGGGTCCAAGTTTGGGCAGTCTTATGACCCAGGTATCTGTCTTCTGATGGTTGAGACTCTAATGGATGAAGACACTGACCCTCTTATAAGAAATTGCTGCTGCTGAACTCACACCACCATTCGTTTTGTTGCTCCGAGAGATGCCATAAGCAATCTAGTTGGTCCTCCAGGAACTATATGAATAAGGTTTTCACCTGTCCCCTCTCTCTCACTCTCAACCTGACTCCTCTAGATCAGGAGCAAGCTTGACCTAGACTGTGTCTAATCAGTTATATCTGAAGCAGGATATTTTTCATTTATGCATTTACACATAATTCACATTCAGAAAAATGTGGGCAATGAGCTGTTCAAATGTCAGATCAAATGATGGCAAATGTAACCCTCCTAAATCAGAAGTCACTATTCATGGATCAGCTGTTTAGACACAAGGAGCAATTTCTATAAGAGAAGAAAACATTTCTCTGGTTAGGCTGAGTGACAAGAAGAATATTATTTGTATCTATCACCAATTGTTTACCTAGATATGTTCACTCTCAGAAAAATAAAAATATATATGACTTGTGTTTCTTTTTTTCACATGTAAAATGTCATAATAATATTAATTCATACCTGTTGTACATTTTCTCATTTGGGTAGTGATTCTCAAACATCAGTGTGACAGTGCTTCAAACTCACCTGAAGGACTTGATAAAGCACAAATTGCCAGGAGTTATCTCCAGAGGGTCTGTATGGGCCCTGAAAATTTGAATTTCTAATAAGTTGCCAGGTGATGCTGGTGATTCTATTAGATAAAAACACGTAGAACATTTAGAATTATCCTACAACATATTGAGATGATGTTTTATAAAGATGATAGCTACACACCCTAATCTCAAAGAAGATTAATAAATTTAAGATTGTTTTATATAAAGCAGAAAGAAGATTCTGAACTGTGAAGTAGAAAGGGCAATATATACAATAGTCTCTCTCTCTCCATAATGTGCATTTGCATGTACAATAAACAAGGTTGGAATCCAGCTAGCCAAATTTGCCAATCAACAGCTGTAGTTGGCGCCAGGCCACTTCCCTTCCCCTGCTTTTGGGAAGGAGAATTTCTGTTTCCACCTGGGGAGTGGGTCTGGAGGCTGCCCACCTCACTAGTAAGGGATGGACAATGCTTCTGCAACATGGAGGAATTTATTCATGAATCTTCACTGCAGATTGTCAGTCTCCTCTTCCTGTTCTATCCTTGGATGTTGCACTATGTTCTTCTTATCTCTGGAGTCCCCCAAACCATTGATCCAGACAGACCCTGGATGATCGTTAGTTGCCCTATGGGATGCACTGATTGTTAGAGCTTCCTACTCTGTCACCCTCTTGGGGTCTTGGCCTGATTTGTGATACTATATAATCATATTTAAATTTGCATAAGTGTCGCTGAGATTCTTCTCTTCAGTTCATCCGTCTTTTCCTGTTCCACTATGATATTGTATCATGAAGTCATTGTAACATAGTCCAACATTGTGGCTCTTCTTTTTCAATGTTAAGTTAGCCTTTGTAGGCCTTGTTTTAGTTTGGCAAAAGGCTGCTACTGCAAAGTACATGGTGGCTTTTATAAAGGGGATTTATTTGGGGGGAAAATCTTACAGTTCCAAGGCCATGAAATTTCCAAATCAAGGCACCATCAGAGATGCTTTCTCAGCAATGTCCGCTACTGTTGATCTTGTTGTCCAGTAAGATGCATCGATCTCTACCAAGGTCTCTGACTTCCCCTGTTTTCCTGCAGTCCTCTTCTCACATGGCTGGCCAAATATGGCAAAGCTCTATTTTCCTGTATGTGTCTCCATTTATATCAGACCCAGCAAGAAGGCAGAGACTTAACCTAAGACATACTTCACTGACATGGTCCAGTTGAAAGGGTCTCACCCCCACAGGAACGGATTAGTTCAGAAACATAATCTTTCCTGTTTTGAGATTCATAAAAGAATTTCCAACTGCCACAGGCCTTTATTTTTTATTTTAAAAAAGGTTTCAAGTCTTTTGACATTATAAAGCCTGACAATGTTATGAAAAACCACCACATAGTTTTTTGCTGTTTTGCATCTGATTTCATAAGTGAAATTTTACGTTTTAATTCTGATATTTTGGTTGTTTCTGAGATTGACTATAAAAAACAGTGCTATTGTGAATATTTTTCTCCCAGTACGGATGGGCATCAGTTTTTTTTAATACATATGACATGGGGTAGGATTGGTCAATGGGTTCTATATACGGACTGTTTTAATAGATAATGCCAATTATATTCTATTGCAGAGTGCAAATTACTATATTTCCTAATGTTGTATGATATTCCCTTTGATACATATTTTTGCCAGGCTTGTATTGTCAGAAATTTTAAATTCTTGCCATTACACTGTGTTTGAAGTGTGCTTGCACACTGTGGTTTTGTTTTGTTTTACTTTCTAGATTATTAATAAGGTTGAGCACCTGACTAGGTTTCTGGTTGGCCTCAAGAAGATGGACCAGATTCAGGGAAGTACACTTACATAAGAAAATAATAAGCACAGAGTATTTGTAATCTTTTTGTATTAGCAGCTTAGCCTAAACTCTAATAAAATAAGATGACTTGGCTTTTTCTGATTTGGTCAAATATCATAGTAGTAGAAATATCATATCAATAGACGGAGAAAAAGCTTGACAAAATACAACACACATTCATGATAAAAAAAACACAACTGTCAGCAATCTAGGAATAGAGAGGAACTTCCTCAACCTGGTAAAGAGAATTTACAAAATTCCTACAACTAACATGAAACTTAAAGATGAGAGATGGATGCTTTCTCCTAAAATTAGGAGCAAGGCGATGATGTCCCTGCTCACCACTCTTATTCACCATTCTTCAAAAGGCCTCAATAGTTCAATAAGACAAGAAAGGGAAATAAAAGGTAATCAGATTGGAAAGGAAAAATTTAAACTCTCTTAGTTTGCAGATTACCTGATTGTCTATGCTGAAAATCCTAAAGAATCAATAGCAAACTCACTGAACTAGTAAGTGATTATACCAAGGTTGGAGGATACAAGGCTAATATACAGAACCCAACTGCTTTCTTACATATAGGCAATGGATAATTTGTAGATATGTGTGTATTCACAGGACTAGTGTGCAAACATATATTTCCTTGCTCAGTCAGCTGTGAGGGCCTAAAAAAGTACCCATCCCAGTAGCAATGAGTAGACCTAATGTCCAGATCTTTGTTTCTAATACTATTCTCTAAAACGAGGTTTTGTCTACCTTTTCTGGGATGATTTCCAATACATACACAAGGATGAAAAACATACGTGAAAGAAAATGTGAAGACAGAAAGGTACAAAGATTTTTTTCTCAAATGTTTTCCACTTTATTTTTTTCTCTCTAGAGCAATTCACCTTTTCTTTTTTTTTTCAATTGTTTTTTTTTCACATTACTCTGTTTGCTTAAAACATCTCAAAAGAGATTTACCTTTAAAACTACATCAAGTTTAAGTGAATAACATTTTCTGTATTTAAACTTTCCACTGTTGTTGAACATGTAGTGTATTTACAATCTTTTACTCTTAAAATAAATGTTGCACTCTCAGTTCTATTCCATTGGTATATATGTCTATCCATATGACACTAGCACTCTGTGTTTTAATTACTGTAACATTGTGGTAAGTTCTGAAATCACTAAGAATGATTTCTTCAATTTTGTTTGTCTTTTTCAAGATTGTTTTGGCTATTCATGGTCCCAGCAATTCCAAATGAATATGAGAGTGAGCTTTTTCATTTCTGCAAAAAAAACTTGCTTGAATTTATCCACACAATTATGAACAGTTGATATTCAACAAGGGTTCCAAGTCTGTTCAATGGGGAAAAAATAGTCTCTTCAACAAATGGTGCTAGGAGAACTGGAAATCCACATGCAAAAGAAAGAATGTGGACCCCTACCTCTCATCATATACAAAAATAAATTCAAAATGGACCAGAGATCTAAAAATAAGACAGAATGGTATACAACACTTACAAGAAAACATAGGGAAATATCTTCAGACTTTTGAAGTAGGAAATAAATTTGCATTTTCACATTTTACACCAAAGGCAAAACAAAAAAAGAAGCAATAGATAAGTGGAATTTCATCAAAATTAAAAAAAAAAACAACACACACACACAACTTTTTTGCATCAAAGGAAATTGTCACTAAAGTAAAAGACAACCTACAGAATGGGAAAACATATTTAGAAACCATATATCTGATAAGGGTTTAATATCCAGGATATATGAAGGTCTTCTACAACTAAACAACAAAAATACAAACAACTCAATTTAAAAATGGGCCAAGTATTTGAATAGACATTTCACCAAAGAAGAAATTCAAATAGCCAATAGATATATGAAAAGATGCTCAACATCATTTATCATGAAAGAAATGCAAATTAAAACTATAATGAGGTTCCACTTCATACCCACTAGGATGGCTATTACTTTTTTTAAAAAGTCACAAAATAACAAGTGTTGGAAAGGATGCAGAGTAATAATAAGAATCCCCATATGTTGTTGATGGGGATGCAAAATGATTCAGACACTGTGGCAAAAATTTGGCAGTTCTTCAGAAAGTTTAACATAAAATTATCGTTTGGACCCAGTGATCCCACTTCTAAGTATACACCCAAAAGAATTGAAAGCAGGGAATCAGACAGATATTTGTACACAAAATCAGTCTCAGCATTATTCACAATAGCCAAAAGGTGGAAACATTCCAAGTGTCCATCAATAGAAGAAGGAATAAACAAAATGTGGTATATCCATATAATGGAATATTATTCAGCAGTAAAAACAAGTACAGTGTGATGCATGCTACAACATGGGTGAGCTTTAAAGACATCATGTTGAGTGAAATAAGCTAGACACAAAATGACACATATTGTATGATTTCTCTAATATGAAATAATTAGAATAAATAATTCATAGAGACAGAAAGCAGAATAGTGGTTACCAGGGGATTGGGGAAAAGAAGGGAATAGGAAGGTATTGCTTAATGAGTATGAGTTTTGGCTTGAGATTTGAAAATCATCCAGAAATAGTGGTGAAAGTTACACAGTATTGTCAATGCACTTAATGTCAAATAATTGTCTACTTAAAATGGTTAAAATGATATATATGTTATGTATAGTTAACCATAATTTAAAATAAATGACACAATGAACATTCAAAAAAATATATGATTTCATTCATGGGTTTGTACAACTGCAGGATACTTTTTTAGAAGTGGAGTTGCTGGCTTACCATTAATCTGATGAATATGCCAAGTCACTTTTCACACACATAATAGTTTTCACTCCCATCGAAAACAAGCAACGATGATATCTTCTCTTCAATATCATCCATATTATGAAGTAGTCAATGTTCTCATCTTTGTTAATCTCTCTATAGTTCTAATTTGTATTTTTTATAATGAATACAATCAAACATATTTTCATATTATTGGAAAACTCTGTATTTTTTTCTTTGTGAATTCTCTGATCATGCTGACATTTTTTTCTATTTTGGTAATATTATTTTACAGATTTATTTGAATTGTTTAGATATTAAGCAAATTTGAGATATGAGTTAAAATATTCTTGCTGTGCTGTGTATCATTTTTATTATACTTATGAAGTTCTTTTTTGACTTAATAATTTTAAAATAAAAATGTTTGCATAGTCAAATGAAATCTTTTTCCAGTGTGTCATCTTTTTCATCTTGTTTCTGCCCTGTAGATTTATTTTTGTGTTATATATTCATATTAGTTAAAATTCTTATCTATGGTGTTTGAGGTAATCTTTTCCTTTCCCTAACATTCTTCTTCTTTATATTATTTTGGAATGTGTGCTTTTCTTAATATAAAAATTTGAGATCTATTTATCTAATTTAAAGATGCCCTGTTGATATTTTTATTGTGAGCAAATATAATATTAAAATTATTTTTGAAATAATTGGCATATTAATATCTTTATGTCAAAGATAAAGGGATGCCTAAGTGTGGAAGTTTTTTTAGTATTTCTCAGAAGCATTTTAACACTTTGTTCATATAAATCCTATTGCCTTAGTTTGCTAATAGCTGTTGGGAGCAATATACCAGAAATGGGTTCGCTTTTAAACTGGGAAATTATTAGGATAAAAGCTTACAGTTCTGAGGTTGTGAAAATGTCCAAATCAAGCCATCATCAGAGATACTCTCATCAAAATGGCTGTTGGCAACCCTAGACTCTTGACACATATACATTTATTCAATTTTATTCTTAGACATTTAATCATGCATTGTTTTAACTATCATAAATGAGATATTTTATTCTACTTTTTCATCTAGCTAATTATTATTACTTTATATACTGGTCTATTTATGTCTTAATGCTAATTTTATACCATAAAAAATATTTGCATTTGTATCCCGTCTATCAATTTTACATTGGTTCAACTTGTTTTTCCAGGATAGCTGTGATATAATTTGTAATTATTAAAAATGTATCATTAATGTATTAAAACTATGTCATTGAAACAACAAAAACTGGTCATAAATTTACATATTTTACAATATAAAAGACAAGGTATATTATTGGCAAAATGGTTTATTCAACCACTGAATGATATTTCTTCTGTTCTGCAATTATTATTATATTGCAGAAAGGAATTCTTATTTGAGTGATTAACAGACAAAAACTGAAAACAATATCAAGGGACTAATGTATCAATTCCATGTCACTTAAAATTTGGTTCTATATATAAAGTTATATGCATTAAACAGCAATGCATTTCCCCAAGTTGTTCCAATTATATAGTCACCTATTACTATTTCTTACATTTATATTTTCCCGATATAGAAATTGCCCTAAATCATACCATATTTTACACAGTATTTTTTCAAAGTGAATATGAGTGAATAAGAGTATAACATTGTTTTGAAATTCTTGAATTGAAGAATATATATGTAGGAATGCTTGTAACAATAGAACATACAAAACATTAGAATTTCCTCCTCTATATAAAGGAAATAAAGGTAACTGTTAGTATTTCTTAAATTATATGCATTTGTGCATGTTTATTTAGTCATAGGAAAATAAAATATAAGACTTTAGGTTTATATATCTATACCTACAATGTCTATCCATTTATACATATAAAGTATTCATTTATATCTCTATCATTGATCATCTATCATCTATCTTTCTTTCTATCTATCTATCTATCTATCTATCTATCTATCTATATCTGAGAGTTCATTTCCTAGAGCTACTCTGATAAATTATTGCAAATATGGTGGCTTAAAACAACAGAATTCCGAAATCTAGGTATTGGCATGGTCACACTTCCTCTGAAGTCTCTACCAGAGAATTCATCCTTGCCTCTTCTGTAGCTCCAGGAATACCTTGGCTTGTGGCCACACAATTCCATTCTCTGCCTATATCTTCACAAGGCATTCCCTGTGTCTACTCCCCTTCTCATTCTCCTTATGAAGACACGTTTCATTGGCTTTAGGGCCTATCTTATTTTAGGGTGATTTCATCTCAAGATCCTTACTTTAATTACATCTGTAAATACTTTTCCTCAAATGATAAACTAACTTCATCAAAATTAAAGTTTCTGCTCTTCCAACAATACTGCTGAGAGAAAAACAATACAAAACATGGACTGGAAGAAAAATATTTGTAAACAATATATCTGACTAAAAGAATTTTATCCAGGAAATATAAAGAACTTTTACAATTCAACAATATGAAAACGGACAACTCACTTTTATAAAAATAAGCAAGTGATTTGAACAAATGTGCCATCAAGAAATAGATAAAGCAAATAAGCACTTGAAAAGATTCCCAATATCATTAGCCATGAGAAAAATGCAAGTTAAAGCCTAGCATGATACTACTGTACATTGCATAACTTAAATGACTAATAGTAAAAGGAAAAACAAAAGGAAAAAACTGATCATATCAAGTGTTGAGAGCATTTGAAATAACTGAAATTTTCATGCATTAATGGTAGGGATGTAAAATGATGCAACCATTTTGGATCACTGTTCAGTTTCTTAAAAAATTAAACCTTCACCCTCCATATATTTCAGCTGGCATTCCTCCCCTGTATTTATTCAAGAGAAATGAAAGCAAACATCTGTACAATAACGTGTACATGAAGGATCATAACAGCTTTATTTGCTATAATCAGAAACTAGAAATAACTGAAATGTCCATCATAAGTGGATACATAAACACACTGGTCTGTGAATAAATGGAAAGCTGGCTTCATCAGCACCACTCCCAGTGAGGAACTCAAAAACTTCTTTTCATATCTCAACTTACTCATTACTTCTGAAAAGCTATTTCTTCCTCTAGGTAGGACTGGATTCCCTCTTTCCCACTATCTTTCTATGTGTAGAATCTTTTATTATGAGCCTTATATTAAATTATAAATATATGTAGACTCTAAAACTCTAAACTGGAACAGGAAACACTTTTTCAATATTTTGTATTCTCAACATCTAGCATAGAGCCTTGAACATTGTATTAGTAAAAAATGAATTTGGAAAGAGCCATTTTTTTAACCAAAAAATGAGGACCAGCTGGGTAAGTTAGAAAATCACAGATTTAATAATCCATAATAGAGTTGAGGAAACAAAGAAATAAAAAAGATCAAAATTTAAGAAAGAAAATGACAAGCCCTTCCTAGTAAAGAAAAGACTTGTAGCAATTTCTGATCTGGCTGAACATCTTGGTTCTGTGTATACTCTAATGTGACCATGTGGCTGGATGGCAACAGTACTTTTCCATGACACCTATTTCCAAAAACTTCACTGAAAACTTTTATTACTCCTATTACTTTTGTATTATCAGTCTATATAGGACAGGAGGAGAAAAATATAAAATCAGTAGCTAAATAAAAAGCTCTTAATATAAACACTCTGAATACTAAATTTGAGAGACAAAAATACTAGATATAAAGTTGACTTGCAGATTAGATACAGTTTAAGCATTCTTTTTTTTTTCATGAAAACATCAAATAGGTAACTTTATTCTCAAAGAGAGTTCACAATTCTTTTTAAATGCAAATTCAAAGTTTAGGATTGTACAGAAGCTATTATTTGGAATGTATAAAACAGGAGATGTGCATTTCATAAATCCTGAAATAAAATGAGAATCAGTAAATCAATAATCTTAATCTCTTGCATATTTTAAAAGTTGAGAAAACACTCTCTGGTAAAGGAAATCAAGTAAAAATTATGCCAAAAATTTAAGAAGCAAAACTTTGAGTGAGGAACATAGGTGAGTAATATTAATACTTCAACTGTACTATTAGACAATTTTAAATAATTAAAAGTTTGGCAGAAAACAGACTGAGAGGATTACAGCATGTTTACAATTACTATGTTACATGGCACCATGTCAAGAAACTGGAGTAATCACTAAATAACTCTTTAATGCACTGTAGCCCACTAATTCTTGAGTTTTTTTGTGCCATTATGAGAAGTATATGAGGTTTCCTCCAAAAATGTCACCTGGCAATAATAGAGAATGTAGAACTTGACAAGGAATAATTTGACAAGTGCTTTGCATATATAAATTTATATAGTCATTTTGGAAAATCTGAAAGGTAAATGATAGTAAATTACTTATAAATCATGTACCTGAGTGCATCTCATGGACCAGGAAACTCTAGGAAGTAGGGGTTTTGATCTGCCAGATAAACAAACTGTGACTGTGAAGCTATCAAATATGAACTAACTCAGTGGCCAAACAGAGAATAATAATAGTAACCATTTTATAGGCTTGTGAGTATTAGGTATCATTTAAAAATACTTAGCATAGTGACAGCACATATTAATCACTCTGCTATATAAATAAAATTAATCAAACAATGACTTTGAATTACAAGTTAATATTATTTAAATTTTCAAAAATATACTTTAAAACAATAATATAAATGATACATTAAAGCAATAAAGGTCTGTGATAGTCTGTATTTCTGACAATCTCAATATAAATGATTAAAACTTAAAAATTAAGAAAATTGATTATTAACTTCTGTCAAATACTTTTTTTAAAAAAAAGATTTATTGATTCAGTGTGACTTTGATGGAAGGACCTTGGGCAATTCAAACTCTCTTTGACTTCATAGTTAAATGAAGATCTTAGAGTGGATGGAATCTAAAGTCCTATCCAACTTTTAGCTTCCATTCTGATTTTAACATGCATTTAAAAGAAAATTTGATTTTTAGGCTTAGTTTTAAGGAGCTAGAACACATATTTTCTCATATTATTTTTAATAATATTTTAATAAAATTTTGATAACAAAAGATCAGTGCTGCTTGTAGTCATTGATATGAGAAAATCATTTCCAGTAAATATGACATGATAACAATTGCTTATATTTACTGTGCATTCTCAAAATACAAGGCACAATTCTAATGGCTTTCTTTAAATTACTTTATTTTATATTCTCCCAAATCATATCAGGTAAGTATATGTAATTTTTCCATATTTGTATAAGAATGAAACTGAAGTTTAGAGAATTTTGTTTAAACAGAACTTATGGCTGGAAATGGAGACATCCAAATTTAGACAATAATGAGAAGATATAGAATGCAGAATGAAGGTTAATGGAGGAAGATTATGCCTGATAAACTTTTATTACCTTCAAGTGAAAGCAAGATTCAGGCCCATGTGAAAGAATGCTTCAAGAATGTGCTGTTTGGCCTGTCTAATACAATGTTAAGGGTAGTTGAGATCTGAGATTGGAGCTCCCTAATGGGATTCCTTGTTTTCCTTCAGTGATATTAAACAGAGTATGGACAAATCTAGCAGGTGGCAAAAGGTCAGCTTAAGTAGATTGACCAGATGGAATTGGATAACAAAATTGAAATAGTTAGAGAAAGAAGGCAATATGGATTTTAGGACATAGACCAACACATCACCAGAGAACATAAAGGCAGCTGTAACTAAATAAATGAAGAAAAAGATCTATGAGGAAGAGAAGTGATTTCTCTTATTGAAAGATTAGATGACTAAAGAATCTGCCAGGCAAAATTGGATTGAAATAAAGATCTATAAAAATAATAAAAAAATAGTAATGTATATCATGATAGTAGGTCATAATTTGAAGGAATGAGCTTATATTTCCTATTAAATCTTAAAGAGAAGCATGATTCGTCTTTACAATCCTGGAATGTAATCTCTCTGTAATAATACCCATCATTTGAATTTTTACAAAACACAGAGCTTTAACATTATAGGTATGCTATTTTACTTATTAAGAAAAAACAATGAAAACTATTAAAAAACATATCAGATTTATAAAGAAAGTAAGAGTATTAAATAACCAAAATAGTGTGAAATTTTAAATCTTAATAAAATATCAGAATATATTTTAGAGTATTTAAATTTTTAAAATATTACTGAAAGTGATAAACAAAGGTGACCACTATAAGCTTTTTATTTAGCATTTTCATTGGGCATTAGCACATGTAATGTAAATAAAGATAAAATAATCTTTGGAAAAGTGTTAACTAAATATATCATATCTTAAAATGGTTGTGTGGTTAAATTAAGCAAGAAGAGATAATCAAGAAAACAACTTTAATATATTGTTAGAGAAATTTTATTTTTCCTAATGGTAAAGGATTATCATATATTTTGTTTTTAAAGGTCTGAACTCATTTGGCATTCCAAAATCAGAAATCTGAATTTTAATCCTATATATGTAATATTATAAAGATCTTTATAAATCCAAATGTTATAGACCAGCCTCCCAGTGTTTCAAGTGGGGATTACTTTTCATACTTGAAAAGAATAATTCCTTTTGTGCAGAATGTTATTTGTGCCTCAGAATATTTACCAGTTCTGACCTACTCAAAACTAAGTGCCCCTGCCAACTGCAATTACCAGGATTTCAATCCTTGCATGTTTACAAACTACCTGTGCTGAGTGGGTTGAGGAGAGGGAATGCAGGAAGAAAAAGGATGCTTTGTTGATAAATACTGATCTAGATGAAGAATATCTCTTGTATCTTAATCTTATATTCAAGATACAAAATATGCAGCATGTGTGCATATCTACATACATGAATGTATATACACATACACATGCTATTTCATGCACATGTACTTATACATATACACAGCTTATATTCACAGGAAATTATAATTGGTGCAAAGAAAAATACCTTTCAAGTACATTGTTTGTAAAGCTATTATCCACCAATTAAAGAAGAATCATTATGTAAATGTGTCTTAATAAAACTGGGGCTAAAATGAGAGAATGACTATGAAAAATTACCAATATGAATTTATTTATAAAACTATATTAATATTATAGCTGTGTCTTAAAATAATTAATTTCTAAAGAATTTGTTATAGATTATAATCAGAAATAGGATCATATACCTTAATATAAAAATAGTTTAATAAACTAAAATATACACCAATGGTGAACTATAAATCATTCAGAAATATAAAAATATACTTTGGGAGTTTTGAAAATGATAGCTATCATGTACTCATTATATATATCTATATATAAACAAACACATAGATATACACATACTGATATATATGTTGATACACACAATATGAACACACACACACACATTGTGGAGATAGCTTTACATACTTATTTTATTTCATTTGTACAAATTCCCTAGATTTAGATGTTTTGTTTCACAAATGAGGAATCTGAAGCTTAAGGGAATGTATAACTTTTCCAAAGTCAAACTTAATATCCCACAGAAATGAGATTTGAATACAAACTGGTATAATTCCAATTAAGGGTAAGTAATCATACAGTTGTTTTAGGTAAATTTCTAAAACACTTTGAATATTCAGAATATAATGTTAGGTAAAAAGAATAACATATAATTATGTAAAATATGAGTAAATTCTTGTGAATATGTCTATCTATAGAATAGATTTATATAGACAGGAAAACATGTGAATATGGAAACTTGTTCACATTACTTTTTTTTCTAGAATATGACCGTAAGTTTTTATAATATTATTTTTGTAGTTGTCATATTTCTCAAACTTAATTATGTTTAATAATACTTACAAAATTCTTAAAAAGTAAAAACTGGTTTTGTTTATTAATCCATGGTTAACAAAAGAGAATAAATCCACTTTTTTTCCAGAAGAAAAGGCCAGTCAGTATTCTAAAAAATTATTGGGAATATAAAATATATAATAATTGATGCTACAGTGTAGAGAACTTAAACTTTGTTTTAATATTTAGAATGTTACAAATATTAATTCAATCACAATTCTGTGAGGCTAATGAAAAAAGATAGCTCTTTATCTCTTGGTACGAAGGATATTGATTACCTAATCTGGTATGGAAGAAAAATATATTATTTTAACAACAGACACCAGAGTTCTTCTTAAAGACGATATTGTCTTTGTTTAGAAAAATAATCAAATAGGCCTTTTGGAGGATAGACGGTTCAATATCAAGCCCATAGATGAAAACAGATGCTTAAGTCATAACTAAATAACACGAAGAACTGTAAAGGACTTTACAGAAGGGTAAAGAGCAATGAAGGACAATTATAGGAAGATGGTGAGGTAGGGATCTACTGAATTGAGTCTTTCCGGCAGAACAACTGCTAAATAGGCAGGAACTGTCTGCAACAACTATTTTGAAATACTGAAGGCCAGAAGAAAACTGTACGGCATCCAGAGAAGAGTGGGTGGAAGAGGCTGATAAATTATGGCAAAGAACAGTAAATTGCTCTCTCCATGAGCAGCTACCAGCATCCATCTTCCACTCTCATGGCAGGCCACCATGCGGTCCAGCCCTTGGCTAGCTCATTGGTGACAGAAAGGAACATAAAAATTCTTCCCAAGAACAGGGGTGGGCATAAGTGATCACTGAAAACAGCTTTTGATTAGCAATTTCAGATTGCTGGAGGCACAGCTAAAGAAAGGGTGAACATTGTTTCAACCCATCCAGGACAAAAGCAGCAGCAGCTTATGTTAAAAAAGAAGAAAGACTTCAAATCAGAGACCTCAGCTCAAAATTGGAAGAAGTATAAAAAGAAGAGCAAACTAAAGATAAAGAAAGCGGAAGGAAGGAAATAAGATAGATTAGAGTGGCTATAAATGAAATAGAAAAAAACCAACAAAACCAAAAGTTGATTCTTTAAAAGACAAATGAAATGAACAAACCTTTAGCAAGACTGACAAATATCAAAAGAGAGAGAATACAAATAATGAAAATCAGAAATGAAAAGGGATACACTACTACTGACACTGCTGAAATAAAAGGACTATAAGAGGATACTATGAACAACTGTATGCTAATTAGATAATCTGGATGAAATGACAAATTCTTAGAAACACACAAACTACCGGCATTGACTCAACAAGAAACAGAAGATCTCAACTAACCAATTACTAGTAAAAAGATTCAATCCATAATAAAAAACTTCTCAAAAAGAATAACCAATGACCAGATGGCTTCACAGGGGAATTCTATCAAACATTCCAAGAAAACTTAATTCTAATTCTGTTCAAACTTTTCCAAAAAATTGAAGAGGAAGGAACACTCCTGTTTTAGTTTGCTAAAGGCTACCAATGCAATATACCAGAAATGAGCTGGCTTTTACAATGGGATTTAGTAATTTATAAGCTTACAGTTCCAAGGCTGAAAAAAATGTCCAAATCAAGGCATCAGGTGAAGCTCTCTCCCCAAAGGTCACCTGCTGGCAATCCTGGACTATTGCCACATGACAGGGCACAACGCTGGCTCTGCCCTCCCTGCCTTCTCCTCCAGACCACTTGCTTTCAGTTTCTTGCTCTTGTGGTGTTTTCTTGCTTAGTGGGTTCCTCTCTGTCTCTGCAGCTTTTTACTGTGTCTGTGGCTTTATTTCTCCATTTATAAAGGACTCCAGTAGGAGAATTAAGACCCTCGGTAGTTCATATCATTCCAAAGTGCCCTAATCAAAAGGAAGTTCTCTTAACTCAATCTAATCAAAATGGCCCATTCACAATAGGTTTACTTACATGCACAGAAATGGATTAGATTTAAAAACAGGATTTTCTGTGATCCACAAAAGTTTCAAACTGTCACAACTCCCTAACTCATTCTACAAGGCTAACATGACCCTCATACCAAAGCCAGATAAAGATACCACACACACACACACACACACACACACACATAAAACTATGGACCAATATGTTTTTTGAATATAGATACAAAAAACCTCAACAACATACTAGCAAACGAAATCCAACAGCATATTAAAAGAATTATGCATCATAATCAAGTGGATTTACCCCGGGTATGCATGCAAGGTTAATTCAACATAAGAAAATCAGTTAATGTAATACACCACACTAAGACAATGAAGGAAAAAGCCACATGATTACCTCAACTGATGCAGAAAAGGCATTTGAAAAAATCAGCACCCCTTCAGTGATAAAACAGTTAGAACACTAGGAATAGAAGGCAGCTTCCTCAACATGATAAGATGCATATATAAAAAGTCCGCAGCTAACATCCTGCTTAATGGTGAAAGACTGAAAGCTTTCCTTCTAAGATCAAGCACAAGACAAGCACACTCACTGTCACCACTGTTATTCAACATTGTCCTGGAAGTTCTTGCCAGAGTAGTTAGGCAAAAGAAAGAAATATAAGACATCCGAATAGGAAAGGAAGAAGTAAAACATTCCCTATTTGCAGGTAACATGACATATGTACAAAAAATTGTGAAAAATTCACAACAAAGCTCCTAGAGCTAATAAACAAATTGATCAAAGAAGGGTATCATAGTTAGACTCAATTATGATTTTGCTACACATGGTTCTTCTGTCCCTTTTGTTTGAACCTTAATTAGTGCTATGCCCATTAAATAAATGTCCCAGAGACTTAAATCTTTAGGCTGTTCATATGCCTGTTGAGCCCTGAATCTCAGCATAGTTGCAGTCAACATCTACTCTCCAGTTCATCGGACTCACCCAGGACAACTAACAAACGGATGATGATGGACAATGCCCATGCCCCCCCCC
>JAQZBX010000701.1:53451-99336 GCA_029593785.1 Cabassous unicinctus | reverse complement strand
TATTTTTTATTTGTAAAATGATATATAAATACATATGCATACAAACATAATCTAATATCCATTTTTGGAATTTATAAACAATAGCAAACTTTCACACACACTATACATTTTAATAATTTAAATGATAATTCTGGGATTTATTACTGAGATGTCTGTTACTTGATTTTGGAACCTGTTGCGGATATGATAGAGATTTTCTTGAGGGTCAGCTGTCTTATCAGTAAAGTCTGCCCAAGGCAAAGGCAGAGTGCATGGTTCTTTGTGTATTTTGGGGCCTGTGTCTTGTACTGAACTTGTCTTTGTTTGTTGCTTTGTAGTTATCCTGTTTCCAGGAGTCTGAATGTCCCATCATTATTTTCCAGTATACACACCTTTTTCTCTTTCAGTTCTTTAAAGAAGATAATCTTTTTTAGGCTGTCTGCCTTAACACTTCCTTACCATGCATTTGTTGTCCTGTCCAGCAGCATTTGCCTGAATGGGAAGTTCTGGGAAGGGGAAGCAGGTTGGAAAAAAGTATAAGAAGTCAAACTTCCCTAGCAAGAACTAGGCCAAGGACCCAGGAAAGGGGAACAGACCAGCTCCAAACTGCTCTGTGAAGGTAATCAGGAAGGGTGCCAGGAGCTTCTTCCATGGCTCCCCAAATGTTTTCTTTCTTTACCAGCCCAGAAAATGCCATCCTGGAACCATCCCCAGCATCTGTGAAGAAGCATGTCTTCTCAGCAGCCTTTGTTGGGGAAAAATTAAAATAATGCTGTCAATCAGAGTTAGGCCTTCAGTGATCGATAATATCTAACAAAAGCTGTTATCAGTGATCAGTCCTGCTGACCCTTGTTCTTGGGGAATTGGATTTTGCATCCTTTTCTGTCACTTTCAAGCTAGACAGAGGGCTGCAAGGGTGGGGGATGGGCATCAGTAAACTACTGTGGAGACAGCAATTTACTAATCTTTAACATAATTTACTCACCTCTTCTTAACATTTTTTCTTGGATGTTGTACAGTGTTCTATTGAATTCTGGAGTTTCACAATAGTTATATCAGACAGTTCCTGCTTATTTACTAGTTGTTCTGGGGAAGAAACTTAATCCTGGAGCTTCCTACCCTGCCATCTTAACACATTTCTCCTTCTATCTAAATTTTAAGTCTTTTTATGATTGTTGAATTATTTCTAGGGTACATATGTGTAGTTAGGAGAAAAGAGGAGAGAAAGAGTAGCAGAGGAAATTAAGTTCATTGAGTCCAGGAACTGGAAAGTAGTCTATTGATTTTGTGAATGAAGGTGGAAAAGGATGTGATTCAAAATTTTGGTTACAAATGAAAAATATTTAGTGTTTCCTATCATTGATTATCTGTTTTGGCTATAAGGTTATGTGTATATTGTTTCATAATTGCTAAATATTTTGGTGAAATGTCTTTCTATGCCCTCACACTTTTAAACAATATAATGTTATCTCTTAAAAAATATTGTTCCAGTTAACATATTTTTGCATTTTTATGGATTATTCATTAATATTATTTTAAAATATTTGCTTGTAAATTTATTTTAGATGAATCTTTAATAAATATGGGTTAGATTTTACTTCTTTTAAAATGGAATATGAGGGTTACCCTTATCATGAGGAAATTCAAGTTTACCTTTTAAGATGAGCTTAAGAAAAGCAAGGTTCTGCTCATTAAAAGCAATAATTTTGCTTGAGAATTTATTGACGAAAAATAATATGATATATATGATAGATGCCACTTGTTGTATCATCAATATAACAGCAGTATACTGAACACCAAAGTGTTCATCAGTAGAAAATTGGTTGAAAAGACTTCTATTGAACTTCTATTACAATTTAATAGATTGTAAATGTCTATAAAATCAGCATTATGCAGCTATCAAAAGTAATGATAGGTATTGTGGGCATATCTCATAAGATTAGACAGGCACTAGTCAAGTCACAGAAATAATGGAGAAAGAGTCAAAAGTTGTCCAAGAGACCTGCTTTTGGGGTCAATAGACCAGGACAGTGCTACACAAGATCCAGGAGGGAAAGGGACAGAAACACAAAGAACCAGAAACAACAAACTTGAGTTACCAAATCTCCATTGAGGCCAAGAAGGGTTCACCTTCTCCACTTCCAAGATATTAAGCTAAGGTAAAGCTCCTTGCTCACTGCAGCCAACTGAGAGGGAAACAGACATCATCTTCCCTGACAGCTGTTACAAAGGAAAAGGGAGGATTGGTCTGAGGACTTTTCTTCAGAGCCCACTTTTAATATTAGCTGTGGCTGGAACAAAACACAGGAAAATTGAGAGTTATAACTTCATTAAAAGGTGCATCTACTTCTATCTGCTGGTTGCCTAGGAAATTGCATGGAAAAAAACTGATTTGAGGTCTTTTTGTAATCTAGACCCTGAGAGAAACTCTGCACCTGGATAATGAGTCCCTTGTATGATTTTGACAACTTAAGCTGGGACATTATGAAGATTTAGAATAAGTCAAACCAAATATCAAAGAAGAGCTGTGAAAAAGAAAAAAATATGCACAAGAGAGAAATTGGTCATCAGAGTAATTTTACCAACATATCCAGATGTCTAGACATCAGCAAATAATTACAAGCCATACTAGCAAACAGGAAGAGATTACCAGCCAAAGGAACAACAACAACAAAAATACCCTGAAGAGATACAGTATTTAAGACATTTAATCAAAGGAAATCACACAAATCTCCTAAATCCATTCAAAGAATTCAAAGAAAATAGCTAAAGAGTTTAAGAATATTAAGAATTCTTTCAGTGAGCATAAAGAAAAGTTGAAAGCATGCAAAAAAAAGTAACAGACTTTATGGGAATTAAAGACATGATGGATGAGATTAAAAATACCTTGGAGTCATATAAGAGCAAATTTGAATTGCTTAAAGAGACAATTAGTGATTTCAAAGACAGAGAATCTAAACTGGAAAAGACAGGATAAGAATAAGAGAAAAGAATGGAAAAAATGGAACAGGGTCTCAAGGAATTGAATGACAATGTGAAACAAATAAACATATGCATTATTGGTGTCCCAGAAGGAGAAGAAAATGAAAAACAGGCAGAAAGACTATTTGATAAAATAATGACTAAAGACTTCTCAATCCTTATAAAAAACATACACTAAACATTCACTATATTAGAAACCATGCATGAGTCCCCAGACCTAGGTTCTCTCCCTAGGTCTGGTTTTTAGAATGCTGGTGATAAATCAAGGCTGATATTTATATGACCATCCTGTATAGGAAATGACTGTAACTGTAGGTATCTTTGGTCAACCTTAAATGGTTGGGTATCCATCTCCGATATGGAAGAACCTGGGTTCGATCCCCGGTACCTCCTGGCAAAAAATGAAAAAAAATATATAGAAGGCACATCGGCCGCCAGTCCCATGCATGGGTATGGCACCAGGCCTTATGCGCAGGTGCGCCACCAGGCCCTGCAAGCAGATATGCTATCAGGCCCCACTGACCCATGCAGAAAGGTGATGACGTAACAAGAGAGTGACATAAGGGAGAGCCAAGATGAGATGCATCAAAAAAACAGGAACTAAGGTGACGCAGGTGGTAGAATGCCTCTCTCCACATCAGAGTTTCCAAGGATCAAATCCCAGTGAAGACAGGAAGGGAAGGATGAGAAGAGAGGGACGAAAACAGGCACAGAGAGTTGCCCAGCAAATGCACACAAAAACAACAAAAACAGGGGGAAGGTAAAAATTGATAAAAGTAAATAAATAAATAAATGAATCCTTAAAAAACATTATCAGGGAATAAAATATGGACTATAGCTAGTAGTAATACTTTGACGATGCTCTTTCCTAATTTGTTAACAAATGTTTCACAACAGTGCAAAGTATTTGTGGTGGGGTAATATATGGGAACACTGTATGATGTTATACATGATTCTTTTGTAAGTTCACAATGATTATTGACCACTTATTGCTTATGTATGCTCATGTATGAATGATATACTTTAATAAATTATTTTTAAAATGAAAAAAATAAAAATAATAATAAGTGAATAAAAAAAAGAAAGACATACACATGAATATTTAAGAAGGCCAATACACCAGAATCAGTATAATTCCACATAGACTTGCCATGAGTTACACAGTATACAGAATGACAAATACCAGAGATAAAGAAAGGATTCTGAAAGCAGTGAGAGAAAAGCAAAGCATCACATAAAAGGGAACCTCGATAAGATAAAGTGCTGACCTCTCATCAAGAACCATATTAGGAAAAGAAAGTGGCATGATGTGTTTAAGGTACTGAAAGAGGAAAAAAAAACACAAAACTTCCAGCCAAGAAGTCTGTATCAGGCAAAGTTATCCTTCAAATATGAAGGTGATTCAATCTTCCCAAACAAATGCAAACTGTAATTCTGTACCAAAAGAACAGAATTACAAGAGGTACTAAAGGGGGAATGCAGCCTGATTGGAAAAGGCAAGGGGAAGATACTTGGAGAACAGCTTAGAAATGATGATTATTAAGAAAGGTAACTTAAAGGGTATAAAGACATACAATAGAAACTTATGACAACAGAGAAACAAAGGACAAAATGGGTGATGTAAGTAATGCCTTTACAGTAATAACATTGAATGTTAATGGCTTGAACTTCCTAAGCAAAAGACAGAGACTGATAGAATGGATAAAAAAATATGAGTCAAATATATGTTGTCTACAAGAAACTCATCTCATACATAAAGACACAACCAGATTTAAAGTGAAAGTTTGGAAAAAGATATTCCATGCAAATAGCAAAATAAGCGCTGGAGTAGCTAAGTAGATTTCAAATGCAAAATTTGTTATAACGAATGAACAGGATCATTATATATTAATAAAAGGGGCAATTCACCTAGAAGAAATAACAATACTAAATATTTATGCACCTATCCTAAATACCCCAATTACATGAGGCACACACTGGCAAAGCATAAGGAAGAAACAAATGTCACTACAATAATAGTTGGAGAATTCAAAACACTACTCTCAGTATTGGATAGAACATTGGATAGAGGATAAACATAAAAAAAGAGAAAATGAATAATATGATAACCGAATAAGACCTAACAGACTTCTATAGAGCATTTCACCTTTAAAACAGCAGGGTATACATTCTTTTCAAGTGCTCAAGGATCCTTCTCCAAGGTAGACAATCTGTTTGGACACAAGACAAGTCTTAATAAATTTAAAAATATCAAAATTTACAAATACTTTCTCTGATCATTACAGAATGAAGCTGGAAATCAATAATGGATGGGAAAAGGGAAAATTCATAAATATATGGAGATTGAACAACACACTATTAAATAATCGGTAGATCAAGAAAGAAATTGCAAGGGATTTCAGTAAATATCTTGAGACAAATGAAAACGAAAACAAAGCACATAAAAACCTATGTGACACCACAATGACAGTGCTGAGAGGGAAATTTATTACCCTCAAGGCTTACATTAAAAAAGTAGAAAGAGCTAAAATTGAAGATCTTACTGCACACTGGAAGGTCCTAGATAAAGATCAGCAAATTAATACCAAACCAAACTAATGGAAAGAAATAGTAAAGATCAGAGGAGAAATAAATGAAATTGAGAATAAAAAAACAATAGAGAGAATTTACAAAAGGAAAAGTTAGTTCTTAGAGAAGATTAAAAATATCGATAAACCCTTAACTAGACTGAGAAAGAAAAAAAAAGAGAGAGAGAGAAGATTCAACTAAGTAAAAATACAAATTCAAAACAGCTATATTATTACTGACCACAGAGAAATAGAAGAGGTCATAACAGGATACTAAGAACAACTGTTTGCAAAAAACTAGACAATGTAGCAGGGATGGACAAATTCCAAGAATCACATGAACCACCTACACTGACCCTAGAGGAAATAGACTACCTCAGTAGAGACATCACAAGTGAAGACATTGAAACAATCATCAAAAGCCTTCAAAAGTTGAAAAGCCTGGGACCAGATGGCTTCACAAGTGAAGTCTACCAATCATTCAAAGATGATCTAAGCCCAATCTTACTCAAGCTCTTCCAAAAAATTGAGCTGGAAAGAATGGTACCAAACATATTCTATGAAGTCAACATCACCTTAATACCAAAACCAGGTAAAGAAACTTTGAAAAAAGAAAATGAGAGAGTAATATCCCTAATGAATATGGATCCAAAAATCCTCCACAAAATACTTGCAAACTGAATGCAAAACACATTTAATGAATTATACACCAAGGTCAAGTGGGTTTTATCCCAAGTATGCAAGGGTGTTTCAACACAAGAAAATCAATTAGTGTAATAAACCACAATGTTAAATTGAAAAAGTATAAATCCCACGATCCTCTCCATTGATGCTTACAAGACATTTGACAAAATACAGCAAAGTTTCCTGAAACAACAACAAAAATAAAACACTGCAAAAGATAGGAATAGAAGGAAGTTTTCTCAATATAGTAATGTGAATATATGAATAACTTACAGCTAACATTGTACTTAATGTTGAAAGACTGAAAGCTTTCCTTCTGAGATCAGAAACAAGACAAGGATGTCCAATGTGACAATTATTATTCATTATCATGCTAGAAATTCTAGCTAGAGCAATTATGCTAATTAAAAAATAAAATAAAAGGCATCTAAGCAGGAAAAGAAGAAGTAAACTTTCATTATTTGCTGATTATATGATATAATATCTAGAAAATCCTGGAAAATCTACAACAAAGCTACTAGAATAAATACATTAATTCAGTAAAGTAGTGGGATACAAGATTAATATGCAAAAATCAATTGTATTTCTATAAAATACCAATGTGCAATCTGGGGAGGAAATCAAAACTAAAATTCTATTTAAAATTGCATCTAAAAAATCAAATATTTAGCAATAAAATTAACCCAGGACATAAAGGAAATGTATTCAGAAAATTGCAAAACATTGCTAAAAGAAACCAATAAAGACTTAAATAAATGGAAGGAAATTCCACGTTCATGTATTGGAAGACTAAATACGATTAAGGTGTCATTTTTACCCAGACTAATTTACAGATTCAATGCAATCCCAATTAAAATCCCAATAGCTTTATTTTACAGAAATTGAAAAGCCAAAATTGAAATTTATTTGGAAGTTTAAGGGGCCATGAATAGCCAAAAATGTCTTTAAAAAAAGAAGAATGAAGTTGAAGGAATCTCACTTCCTGACTTTTAAGAATATTACTTAGTTACAATGTTAAAAAAAACAGCATGGTACTGGCTTAAATACAGACAAATTGACCAAAGGAACTGAATCAAGAACTCATAAATAGACTCACATGTCCAGTCAAGTGATTTTTGACAAGACTGTTAAGCCCACCCAGCTGGGCCAGAACAGTCTCTTCAACAAATGGTGCTGGGGGAACTGGATAGCCATATACAAAAGAAAAAGAGGGCCCATATCTCCACCTTATGCAAAAATTAACTCAAATTGGATTAAGACCCTAAATATAAAAGCATAGCCATGAAACTCCTAGAAGAAAATATAGGAAAACATCTTCAAGATCTTGGGGTAGGTGGTAGTTTCTTTAACCTTACACCCAAAGCATAAGCAACAAAAGAAAAAAAAATTAACCTTTTCAAAATTAAACACTTTTGCACCTCAAAGGATTCTGTCAAAAGGGTGAAAAGGCAGCTGACTCAATGGGAGAAAATATTTGACAATCACATATCCAATAAGGGCTTATTATTGATGATATACAGAGATCATCCAACTCAACAATAAAAAGAAAAACCACCTGATTAAAAAACGGTCAAAAGATTTGAAAAAAAACATTTGTTTAAGAAAGAAATACAAATGGTAAAGAAACACATGAAAAAATATTCAACCTTACTGGTGATTAAGGAAATATGAATCAAAACTACAATGAGATAATTCACACCTATTATTCTGGTCTCTTAAAAAGTTGGAAAACTGTAATTGGAGACGATGTGGATGGACAAGAACACTTATTAACTGTTGCTGGTAATATAAAATGGTACAGCCCTTGTGGAGGACTGTTTCGCTATTCAAATGGAAGTTGAATATTGACTTGCCATGTGACCTGGCAATACCATTTCTAGGTGTATGCCCAGAAGAATTGAGAGCAGTGACACGACTAGACATCTGCAAAGCAATGTTCATAGTGGCATTATTCACGAATGATAAAAGTTGGAAAGAAGTCAGATGTCCATCAACAGTTGAATGGATAAATAAACTAATGTTTGCACATGATGAAATATTTTGAGGCAGTAAGACTAAATCGAGTCATGAAGCATATGACAACATAGGTGAACCTAGAGGACATTATAGTGAGTGAAGCAAGCCAAACACAGAAGTACAAATACGATATGATTGTGCTATTATGAACTAAATATTTTACTCAAACTTATGGAATTAATATTTAGAATATATGTCACTAGAAAATAGAATGAGGGTAGAGAATGTAAAGCTGATGGTTAATCTGGCAGAATTGGTTAAAAGGTTGTCTGTAATTTTTTAAATGAAATGAAATATTGAGAGCACATCATGCTGTTTGTGACTAGCAGAGCTATTATACAGATATGACAGTGGTTGAAAGGGATAGCCTAAGAACATGTATATTATTAAAAGTATACCTAAATAATGTAATCTGGGACTGTATAACACAGTGAAATATCATGTAAAATACAAATATATGTGATAGTGCATATATGACTCTTTTTCACAAAATACAAAAACAGATAAACCAGAGAGAAGGAAACAGAGTACTAGCTATGTATGGCAGGGGAAGCATAGAGATAGTGAGGTGATTAATTGGTTTGTATGTTTGGTTGGTTTTTGTTTTTTAGTAATGATGTTGCTGGAATAATGGAGATGCTCTAAGAACTATTGGAGCAATGAATGCACAACTAAGTGATTCTACCAATACCATTGATTGTACACTTTGGATGGATTTATGATTTATTAATATGTATCAATAAAATTTATTTGTTACAAAAGACAAAAAAGTAATGAGGAAGAAATCCAATAATGTTTGATTGACATTTTAATGAAATTCTTGTAAAATGTTAACATTTTAAAAATAACTTATTTAATAATAATCAGGTAATAACTATAAGAAATCACTGATCAATATCAAATCAAAACAGTTATTTAAATTGGAAGCTCCACATAAAGGGAAATATCCAAATAGCTTTGAAAAAATTTACAATTGGGGATGAAAACTTATCATTTCCTGGATACCAAAATATTAGAGCAATATACTTAAAGTATCAACAAAATAATTTTGCAATTAGGTAATTTATTATTTTAGTGGGAGGGCCAGAGTTCATATTTTTAGATATTGAATAATTCAGAAAATTTAATACCAATAAATCACTAAGAATATTATCAGACCTTAAACATTTATTTAAGGAAAACAGGAAGTCAAAAGCCAGATGTGAATTTAAATAAACAGGGATGGCCAAATTATTAATTTCAATTTCTAAAATAGCCTGATACATAGCAAGTATTAATTAACAAATTCATTAATCAATTAAAATAATACAAGAATCATGATCTTAATCATAAAATATATAACATATTAAGTGATTATCACGTGCTTAACAATGTGGAAAATGTTTTATATGCTAGTGCATTTTATTCAAACAACACTATAAGGAAGGAATTCATAGAATATGATGAGTAAAGAAAGAAAGAAAAAAGGCAACTTGCCAATATCAGTATCTCCAGGAAGAGGAGTGTTTCAATAAGAACTCCATAACCTTCAGTCATATTTTTTGTTGTGGTGGTGGTTGTGGCTGCATTTTAAAAAATCATGTACATTTTCAAATATGGCCAAAAGAAAGAAGAAGAATGTAGAGATCCCTCATATACTATTACTTAACTTCAACAGTTAGAAACGTGTGACATATTTTGGTTCTTCCAAAGAAACTTTTATGGATTGTATCATATCCCCACAAAGATATATGTTCAAGCCCTAACCCCCAGTCCTGTGTGTGTGAAGTCATTTGTAAATAGGGTCTTTGAAGATGCTATTTGGATAAGGCAAAATTGAATCAAACTGGGCCTCAATCCATTATGCCTAAGGAAAGGAAATTGAACAAGAAACTGCTAATTAGAGAAGACACAAGGAGCAAGATTCCCATGTGTCAGAGGATTCCTGGAAAGCCATCACCAGAAGGCTGTAAACTTTGGAGAAAGCTTTCCCTTGGTGATACGTTGATTTTGGACTTCTGTACTCCAAAGCTGTGAGACAAACAAAATCCTGTTGTTCAGTTCAAGCAGTTTGTGATATTTGTCATAACAGCCCAGTCAAACTAAGATAGCACCCATTCCCCACAACCCAACTAGATTATTATTTCAATATATCCCTCAATAAAATTAGAACTCGAATTCATAAAGATATACTTAGTTATTACATTTAAATATATTATTAATAGTAATTCCTTAGTAGTGTCAAATAACCATTAAGTGTCTATTTACTCCTGTGTGTACATTTTTTTCCAATCAAAATCCAAATAATACCTATAGATTTGGTTATTTTATCTTTTGCTTCCTTCTAAATCTTTAAAAAGCTCCCCCCTTGTTTTATTTTCTTGTAATTTTATTGTTAATAAGACAAACCTTTTGTCATACATAATTTTCTAACTTTTGGATTATTTAATTACAGATTCATAGTCACTAAACTTGTTTCTCTGTCTCTTTTCTTTCCTAGTAAGTGAACATTTGATTGAATTCTGGTTATATTGTTTTGCAAAGAATGCAGGTGAAATACTGCACCATTTATTATGTAATATCTAGAAGACCGTAATATCTGGGGGTGATTTTCTTTATTAATGATGATACATTTGATCATTATGTTCAGGTGTTTTAAATCTATTCCAGCCATTATAAAATAGACATTAACATTTCACCTAATAATTTTAGCAGCTGTTGCTGATTATTGAAATGGTAATTTAACAATATTTAATTGTTTTCCTTATTTTTTGGATGTATTCACTTGAAATGTTGTATAAATGACTTTTCTTCATCTATTATTTGGTTCCACTGAAACACAGTCCAGTGAGGTCTCATAGGTAATCATATTTCTTGTTTATTTTTGTATTTTTGTTTTTTAGTCCTTTCTGTATACTTTATTTGTTTTGTCCTGTGGTTTATCTTATTGGAATGTTCATTAAATTACTGTGGTTTTAAATCTTATAAAATATTTCCTTTTCTAGTAAAGCCATAAATGAAACATAGAGTCAGATTTACTTGTTTTATATTTCTTTCAATATTTAGGTATTTATTTTCATCAAATTCTGTTGATTATTATGTAAAAGATTTACATGACTTCAGAATAAACCTGCAAAATAAGGTACATATAGAGAAGTAGCTTCCATAAATTTCTGGGCCGCATCAAGTCCTCCTTTCCTCCATAGAAAATCATCTTCATTTGATTTGGTGTATCCTTACATTTTAAAAAAATATATTAAAACATTATGTACACTGTTTAGAACCATACTTTTTTCGCTCCATAATATATCCTAAAGATAACACCATAATGTTATTTCAAATAAATATATGTATATATACCCAAACACATGAATTTATACACATATTTATTTACTTTTACTATTACATTGTATTGTAATAAAAGTTGTAATGGTGTATGTATGTTCACATACATACACACATTTCCAAAATTTTTATTGTAATTATGAGCTTTATTTTTAGAAAAGTTTTAGATTTACATTTACAGGAAAATTACACCAGAAGTATAGGGAATTCCCATGTAACCCCACACATACAAAACCAATCACATAGTTTTTCTTACTATTCCCATCTTAGATTAGTGTTTCATATTTCTTAGAATTAATGAACGAATATTGAAGCATTGTTACTAAAGAAAGTCTAGTTAGTTTACATTACAGTTTATACTTTGTGTTGTATAGTTCCATAAGCCTTGACATATGTTTAACATCATGTATCCATCATTGCAGTATCATATAGAAGAATCTCACCAACCCCAAAATTTCTTGTCTTCCATCCATTCATGCCACCCTTTCTCTTCTGAAACACTGGCAGCCACGAACTTTATATCAATGTTACAATTTCTTCCATTATCACAGGAAAATAACTATGATAATAAATCTATTTTGGTTCATGGTTATACTTCCCCTTTAGGTTTGCTCATTCCTCAATCTTGAGTGATTTGGGATGTCTGCTCTGAATTCTTCAGGCGTCGAGGAAACTTAGATATTGTGGACAGATGGAAGGAAATTTTTTCCTTGCAGTTTTAGATAATCCTTATTTTGGGGGTATGGGACTTATCTAGCCTCATTTTGTTGGTTGTCTAGGGCAAACACTAATAACTGGAGACTAGGAGTCATTCATTACTCTGCTGGGATTCAGGGCTCAACCAGCATATGAACAATCCAAAGATTTAAGTCTCTGAGAAATACACTTAACAGGTACATTGAAAATTAATGACTCAAATAAAAGGAGTGGAAGAATCAAGATTAGGGGACTTATAATGAGTGTAACTATGTTATATTGGGGAAATCAATTATCATATATTCCCAAATAGGGCCTGCCAAATGAGTGTTGATTTCATGAGGCTGTATTCCTTGCCTCTGGTGTATGGACATCCCTAATGCCCTTGGGAGCAAAGCTATTTGAGTCTTTGTTTACTGTGAAATGAAATCTGTCTGACACCTTCATATGTGTAACCTCCAGAATGATCTCTCAACACACTTTGAAATCTCTTAGCCATAAAAACTCATTTTTATTTAATGTTTCACTCATTTGGCCAAGGTCTTTTCCAAGTGCATCACTGGTTAGTGCTGGATAATAATCCCTCAGTGCCAGGGAGACTCCTACCTAGGAGTAATGCCCTAAGTAGGGAGGAAGGTAGTAAGTTTATTTGCTGAGTTTGGCTTAGAGAAAGGCCATGTTTAAGTAATAAAATTGGTTTTCAAGAAGGAACTCTTAGATATTAATTATAATTAGGTTAAGTGTCATTTTTACAGGAGTAAGGTTTAAATGTAAAAGCACCAATTTCAAGGACTTGGCAAATAAGCCTGTCTTCTTTTCTTACTCATGACTTATATACTCCAGAGATTCCTGCCATTTTATTTAAAATATTTGATATTGATCCTTTGGAATATTCCAAGCCCATTTTTATGGTGAAATGCATGGTCTGTTTTTGTAATTGTTTTTATGTGCCTGTAAAGAATATCCACTATGTTTGGAAGAGTATAATATACTATAGTATACATTCTGCTTCAGTTTATTATTTGTATGTTCAAGCTTATTAATTACAGTATTTACATCTTTCGTATTTCTATCTTTGCTATTCTTTTGATTTTATGAATGATTTGTGATTTGGATGTGATAAAATATACAACTGCTATTTTATCTATTGTTTTCTGCACCTGATGAATTTTGGTTTATTTTGAGGGCATTTTGTTAGCCTCAATTTCCCACATCCAGGATTTTTTATTACTGTTTTGTCAGGTGTATATAATTTGTTGATGGCTTATCTTTCATTATATTTTAATTTTCCACTACATAAAATTTATTCCTTTAACCAGAATTTACATTTCATTTTTAACTATAAAGGGAACAGCAAGAAAACAAAAGAAGCCAAACCAGGGTTGATTTGTACAAGCTTTACATTAGCCATACTCTGAGGTAACTATAACAACTTGCTGGTCAGTTGTCAAATATTCAATAAGAATAATTAATGAGTAATTTGAAATATGGATTTATTCTATCAATACCGATGAACTTCAACATATTTATGCATTTTGTCTCACAATATTAGGTAACTACATTATAAACCCATTACCCTTATGAAAATGTTTTCAAATTAAGCATTCTGAACAGAGAAATCTCTCATAAATTTTCACAGTATATCACACTTTAACCAATCTTGTAATTTAAAAAAATGAATTTGTATTATGATAAATATTTGAGAGTTGCCATTTATTCCTATTATTTGAAAGCAAAAGAGAGAAGGTAAAATACCATCAAAGAGATATGTGTTTTTCTTAGGTTGTTAAATGTGACTGAAATAGTTGTTAGAAAATATTTGCTCTTCAACACCTGGCTTGCTTCACTCAACATAAGGTCCTCAAGATTCATCCATGTTATCCCATGTGTTAGTATTGTATTCCTCCTTACAACTGAGTAATATTCCATTGTATTTCGATACCTATTTTGTTCATCCATTCATCTGTTGATGGGCATTTGGGTTGATTCCAACTTTTGGCTTTAGTGAATAATGCCACTATGAACATTGGTGTGCATATATCTGTTCTTGTCCTTGCGTCTCATTCTTCTGGGTATATACCCAGCAGTGGAATTGCTGGGTCATATGACAGATCTATATTTAGTTTTTTGAGGAACCGCCAAGCTCTCC
This sequence comes from Cabassous unicinctus, assembly GCA_029593785.1. Lineage (NCBI taxonomy): Eukaryota > Metazoa > Chordata > Mammalia > Cingulata > Chlamyphoridae > Cabassous > Cabassous unicinctus. Next base: position 84,939 of record JAQZBX010000701.1, on the reverse strand, counting down.
TCCACAATGACTGGACCATTCTACATTCCCACCAGCAATGGATGAGGATTCCCATTCCTCCAAATCCACACCAACACTTGTAGTCCTCTGTTTTTTTAATGGCTGCTTGTCTAATGTCTGTAAGATGATATATCATTGTAATTTTGATTTTCATTTCCCTAATAGCTAGTGATGTTGAGCATCTTTTTATGTGCTATTTATTCATTTGTATTTCTTCTTTGGTGAAGTGTCTGTTTAAATTGCTTGCCCATTTTGTAAATGTCTCTTTTTCCCAAGATATAGGATTTCTTTATATATATTTGATATTAGGCTCCTATCAGATATATGGTTACCAAATATTTCTTCCATGGTGTACGCTGTCTTTTCACTTTTTTGACAAATTCCTTTGAGGTGAAAAAGGTTTTAATTTTGAGGAAATCCCATTTATCTATTTTTTATTTCACTTCTTATGCTTTGGGTGTGATGTTCATGAAAACATTTCCTACTATAAGGTCCTGTAGATGCTTCCCTACATTATCATCAAAGGTCTTAATGGTCTTGGCTCTTATATTTAGATCTGTGATCCATTTTGATTTGATTTTTGTATAAGGTGTGAGATGTTGTTCTTCTCTCATTCCTTTGGAGATGGATATTCAGTTCTCCAAGCACAATTTTTTGAAGAGGCCATTCTTTCCCAGTTGAGTGGGCTTGGTCACCTTGTTGAATATCAGATAATTGTATATGTGAGGATCTATATCAGAGGTCTTGATTCGGTTCCATTGGTCAGTTTGTCTATCCTTGTGCCAATACCATGCAGTTTTGACTACTGTAGCTTTGTAGTATGCTTTAAAGTCAGGTAGTGTGATTCCTCTAATTTCATGTTTCTTTTTCAATATGTCTTTGGCTATTCAGGGCCCCTTGCCCTTCCAAATAAATTTCATAGTTTTCCAATTCAGTAAAAAATGCTGTGTTGATTTTTATTGGGATTGCATTAAATCTGTATATTAGTTTGGGTAGGGTAGACATGTTAATGATGTTTAGTCTTCCTATCCATGAACAGGGAATATTCTTCCATTTATTTAAATTTTCTCTGATTTCCTTTACCAGTTCTATGTAGTTTTCTGTGCATAAGTCATTTACATCTTTTGTTAAATTTATTCCTAGGTATTTGAAATCTTTAGTTACTTTTGTAAATGGTATTTTTTTCTTCATTTCCTCCTCAGATTGCTCGTTATAGGTGTACAGAAAAACTACTGATATTTGAGCATTGCTCTTATAGCCTGTGACTTTACTAAACTCATTTATAAGCTCTAGAATCTTTGTTGTAGATTTCTCAGGGCTTTCTATGTATACGATGATGTCATCTGCAAATCAAGCCAACTCAGAGAGCTAGTGTCTTGAAGATAGGTTTACAGGAAATAGAAAGGGAGAGAAAGTTTGTAGCCAACCACCATATTGGCAAAATCTATGATAAGTTGGATGTGCATAGTTGTTCAGTGAAGAGATATGTCAGGGGTGTAGGGATACTTTTGGATTGGGTGGTGCAAGCTTGACAAGTTGGTAGGGTGAAGAGTATGGGTAGGATGGTCCAAGGAACTTGGAGGAGGGTTAGGGGAGGGAATAGATGAACACTGGGGATAGGTGGGTACTTGAGTGAAACTACAATTTTGAGAAAACTTTATTGGCAATATGACAAGGAAGCATTACTAGTGTAGGGTGTTGACTGGACAGGGGAATTTGGGACAAGGATCATCTGGGATAGTCTTCTAGAGAATGTGCAAGTGATCATTTTGTCATAGTGTGCTGTATCAGTGGGGGGAGACCCACATAGTGAATGGGAAAGTGTTGGACTCCCATGCTGGGGAGGCCTGATATGTTCTCAAATGTGGGGGAGGGGTGTCTCTTGAAAGCATGGGCAGTTCCTAATAGGGGAAGACAGACTAATGTGTCCAGGCCTCAGCATTGTTGCAAGTATCTAAGAATCTTGTTCTTCAAGGAGTGAAGCCTGGAGGTCTCCATGGGCCCTGCAGGTAGAAGGAGGGAAGAATAGAAGAGATTGAAGAGGGGGTATTTGGGGACAATGGAAGTGTTCTGCATGATCATGCAATGATGGATATAGGCCATGTTAAATTTCATAAAAAATTATAAAATTATAAACGTGTATGGTCTAAAATGTAAACCATAATGTAAACCATTGACCATGGTTGGTAGCTATGTTTCAATATTTATACATCAGTTGTAACACATGTACCATCCACATGAAAAAAGATTACTAATAGGGAAAGGGGGAAAGGGGAAGGATGTTGGGTATATGGAAGTTCCCTATATTCTGTGGCCTAAAACTTCTTTGAACACAATATAAAAAAAAGTGAGACACTGGAGATGAAATAGATGAAAATTCTATTGTACATAGAAGATAACTGCTATTACAGTTATGAAAGGAAAAATGTCAAAAAACTAATTTATTTTATTTTAATTTATCTTTTTAATATTTTCCATTGTTTGTAATATCCTAATCTTTTTTACTTTATTTTAGTTTTGGTTTCTCTAAATTATTATATATTTTATTTCTTATGCATGAACTTAACATTATTATTTCATTTTCCTATTAATCAAATTGGGCAATATTCTTGGCTTCATTTTTGAAGAGGTTTTGTGTCATAGAAGGGTTACAACTATTGCAGGGGAGTTTCAATGGTGTGGAGAGTCAGTGATGGGGAATACATGGGAGGAAGTCACATATAAGATATGTAAATATGTTCAAGTGTTCATGGAGCATTGCCACAGTGGGTGGAGATTCACACAACAACTGAAATATTATTGAATTCCCATCTTGGGGAGCTCTGTCACATTCTCTAATGGAATAGCAACAATTCCCCAAGTGCAGAAGCAAGGACTAGTGAACAAAAATGGTCCATTTATGGGCCCTTGATGTTGATGACTATGCTTGCAAGTCTTTTGCTCTTGAATTTGCAACTTAGCCTAGTGTTGGAGAGTGTCTAAGTGTTGTGTCTTGAGAGGCTCCTTGTTGCTCCAATGTGGCCTCTCTCTAAGCCAAACTCAGCTTATAAATGTGCTACCTTCCCCACAGTGTGGGACATGACCCCCAGGGATGAACCTCTCTGGCACCAAGGGATTACTACCAAGCACTGGTTGTTGATACAACTGGAAAATAACCTTGAATAAGAGGGGCGAAAGCTGAAGACAAATGAGTGTATATGGCTAAGAGTATTTAAATTGAGTCAGTAGGTCATCAGAGAGGTAAAACTTATTCATGTCTCAGCAAGATATCATAGATGGCCAAGGTAAATACTACCCCAAATAGTGGGGATCCTGAGGGCTCTGGAGATACCCAGGAACTATGGTCATGGCAGATAACTCCAGAGTTTTTTGCCTTGCCAGTGGCCCTACCTTGGAGTTTGTGCTCCTGAGTGTGACAGAGTTGGATTCAGATATGATTTTTCTACACGTGTCTCTTCTATCCATTTTATTTGAACCTGTAGTTGGTGCTGGAGTTGGTAGGTATATGTCCATGAGATTATAATCTCTGGACTGTCCATGTGCCAGCTGGGCCCTGAAATTCAACAGAGTTGCAATACCTACTTTCCAGTTCATTGGACTCACAGGACAACTAACAAGGAGATGATGATGGACAATGACCATCCCAAGGAACCAAGAGTGTTTACAACTGCAAGCAAGAGAGTCTCATCCATCTGCCCCATGGGAACAAATCCTCCTCTCAATTGCAGGTGGAGTGGGAAACACGATCCCAGTATCCTCCGGATTGAGGAATGAACTTTGGACTAAAGTAGACTTACAGGTATTCTACTATAGACTCACTGGGATTCTAGCAATGGAAGAAATTTTATAATTCATGTGGAGGCAATGGCCACTGGAGGATCTGAGGGCAGGGAGAGGGAAAATCAGGTGAAATATGGGGGCATTATGGGGACTTCAGAAGTTTCCTGAATGACATTACAATGACAGATATGGGCCAATACATATCTTGCCATAATCTACAAATTTGTGCAGGAGAGAGTATAAACTATAATCCATGCTTAGTGGCAATGCTCCAAAATGTTTTCATCAATTGTAATGAATGTATGACACTAATGAAGATGTTAATGTGAGAAACTGTGGGAGGTGTAGGAAGTAAGACATATGGGAATCCCCTATATTTTTATGCAACATTTATGTAATCTAAATACTTTAATATATATATATACATATATATATATTAAAAAAAAATGGGATGAGCAACAGCTTCATTACTATTCCAGAAAATATTGTTGAAGAAACAGAGAAACAATGAAAGTTTGGAGGAATCAATATTAAAACTAATTATTCAGTGTAAGTGGTCTTCTATGAGAGTATTTAATATTTGTAACAATTCTATTTTATAATGAAATACTCAAAGAATATCTTTATAAATGAGTAAAGGGAGAATGTATTAGAGAAGATATAGTCCTACAATAAATGCTGTCCTTAATTAAAAAAAAAAAAATACTATGTAGATTTTAAACACTATTTCAGCCGCTACTTTTACTGGACTATTTTCCTTTTATTCCTGTGGTAAAGTTAATTCTCTACATCGAAAGACAAACTATGCATCAAATTTTTGCAGACAAACATTTTAAAAAAATGTGAAGTGATTAATTTCATTAAGAAAACTACACAAGATATAATGGAATATTTACAAATGTATCATTCCTCACACGGTTTGCTTATCTTACACATGATAAAAATACTAAACAATTTTTGCAAGAATTGTCAAAGTTAAAGATGGAAGTTATGTTTCTTTTTTTACCTTTATCTAATGTAAATTTTATAACAGAATTTTTGTGGATATTATACATTACCTAATAATCCATTTTCAAAAATTAACCAATTTTATTTTATAGTGCTCCCAACTACACTCCCACAGACTTCATATTATTTGACCTGTACATATTTCACAATGTCCGTCTGAAATATAACACTTTTTACACCTAAAATATTATACCTAAAATTTATCACTTTATAAATATTATCAAATGTCCACTTATCATATTTTGTAATTGACATTAGTTTTCACAGGAGTGTCCTTGAATTGGATACAAATAAGGTCTAAAATTTTCAATTGGTTGACAAGTCTCTTAATCTCATTTGTTCTATATATTCACCTTCAGCTTTTTATTTATTTATTTTTCATCTTGAAATTTTGTGGTTGCTGAAAAACCTGGATAGTTTCTATTCAAGTGTACCAGTTTTTATTTTCCTGAATGCATGTCAGTGGTGTCCTCTTCCTTTTAACCCCTGCATTTCTCATAAATTGGTTGTTAATATTAAATACAACCCAATCTAACAACCAACTTTATCAAGATGACTAAAAATGGTGTTTATCTCTCTTTTGGGGTTGTCAGCCACCATTGGTGACAATTCCCTAGATTCATGATGTCATCAGAGTTTGCAAGGTCAAACTCTTAATTTATTAACTGAAATCCCTTCTATAAAAACAAACATCTCCGCCTAATACACCAACTATTTGCCAACCTTAATGTCTTGATAACTGAATTGTTTACAGAAGTCAAAATAAATAAGTTTTTCTTTTCTTTTCTATGCCAATTTTAATGAGTTGGTTGCCTAGCATCCTCCTAAATTCACAAACTATTTTAGGATTATTTGGATAATCCAGCTTAGAGTAGTGCAGCCAAATGGATAATATTCCTGTAGTCACAGCTCCAGGGATTTACATCGGCTTCCAAATTCTCAGGTGTGGAAAGTTGTGCCATTTATTTGCAAGAAGGGCAACTATATGTAAAGATAGCTGCTTTAGTGAAAACACAGCCCACAGGTAGTGAAGATTCAATATCAGAGAACTTTTACATAAAGATGATTTCATATGTAAAAAGAAGATGCTCCCTTGGAAAAAAATTTATCTTTATGTTACAATCATGGGGATGGTATTGAAACTCAAAATCCTTGATGTCCTGAGATTACAAGACAGCTATTTCCCAGAAACACTTCATCAAGGGCCGTAAGTAGATCATTAACAAATACAATCGGCTAAACCCTGGCCAGGAAGCAAGAGGTGCTGCATCATATATCCTGTTCTTGAGAAAAAGTCCATATCAGAGAAAAAAATGACATGTAGCCCTTCTAATGCCAAAGATACAAACTTCATCTGGCCAGAGCCTAAGCATACTCACTCAAGGGAAAAAATCGACCTCAGTTTTTAAAATGTATTTTTATTCTTTTAAAGATACTAAGATTACGCAAATATTAGACAAAAATATAGGGATTCCCATATGTCCCACTCCCCACACATCTCACACCCTCCCACACAAACATTCATTAGTGTGGCACCTTCATTGCAATTGATAAACACATGCTGTGTCATTGCCATTGAGCACGGTCCACAATTCACATCATAGTTTACACTCTCTCCCACACAATTCTGCAGGCTATGGGAAGATACATAATAGCTTATATCTGTCATTGTGATGCCATTCAGCACAATTCCCAAGTCCTGAAAAAGTCCCTGCATTACAACTGTCTTTCCCTCCCCCTGTCCCTAGAGCCTCCAGTGGCCAATACCTCCACATCAATGTTGTAATTTCTTCCATTGCTAGAATCACAAGTCTATGGTAGAACACCAATAAGTCCACTCTAGTCCATAGTTCATTTCCCAATCCTGAAGATTCTGGGATGGTGATTTAACATGGCTTGTGTCCATCATTGCACATCATTCCACATCCTCTCTAACACTTGTAGTCTTCTGTTATTTTTAATGGTCACCAGTATAATGGGTGTAAGATGTACACCCATTACAAATCATTGTAATCCTGATTTGTATTTCCCTAATAGCTAGTGATGTTGAGCATCTTTTCATGTGCTTTTTAAACATTTGTATTTATTCTTTGGAGAAATGTATTTTCAAGTACCTTGCCCATTTTTTAAATGGGTTATTTACCTTTTTATTTTCAAGGTGTAGGATTTCTTTATATATACTGGATATTACCCTCATATCAGAAATACGGTTGCCAAATATTTTCTCCCATTGGGTAGGCTGCCTTTTTCCTTTATTGATAATGTTCTTTGAGGTGCAAAAGTGTTTAATTTTGAGGAAATCCCATTCATCTATATTTTCTTTTGCTGCTTGTGCTTTGCATGTGATGTTCATGAAACCATTTCCAATTACAAGGTCCCGTAGATGTTTCCCTACATTATCTTCCAAAGTATTTATGGTTTTGGTTCTCATATTTAGATCTTTGATCCATCTTGAGTTGATTTTTGAATAAGATGTGAGATGGTGTTCCCTTCTCTTTCTTTTGGAGATGGATATCCATTTCTCCAAGCACCATTTGTTGAAGCACCATTCTCTCCCAGTTGGGTGGGCTGGGTGGCCTTGTTGAATATTAGATGACTATATATGCTAGGATCTATATCAGAACTCTCATTTCGGTTCCATTGATTGATATATCTTTCATTGTGCCAATACCACACAATTTTGGCCACTGTAGCTTTGTAGTACAAATAATACTTTGTAGTATGTTTTAAAGTCAGGTAGTGTGATTCCTCCAACTTCATTTCTCTTCAATATATCTTTGGCTATTCGGAGCCTGTTGCTCTTCAAAATAAATTTCATAGATAGTTTTTCCAGCTCAGTAAAAACTGCTGTGTTGATTTTTACTGGGATTGCATTAAATCTGTAGATTAGTTTCAGTAGGATAGACATTTTAATGATATTTAATCTTCCCATCCATGGACAGGGATTATTCTTCCATTTATTTAAGTCTTCTTTGATTTCCTTTAACAGTGTTGTGTAGTTTTCTGTGTATAAAATCATTTACATCTTTAGTTAAAATATTCCTAAATATTTGATTGATTTAGTTATTATTAGAGTTATTTTTTCTTGATTTCCTCCTCAGAGTGCTCATTATTGGTGTACAGAAACGCTTCTGATTTTGGGGCATTGATCCTATAAATTGCAATTTTACTGAACTCATTTATAACTTCTATAAGCTTTGTGGTAGATTTCTCGGGGCTTTCTATGTATAGGTTCATATCAATTTCAAATAGTAAAATTTTCACTTCTTCCTTTCCAATTTGGATGCCTTTTATACCTTTTTCTTGCCTCAGTGCTCAAGCAAATACTTCTAAGACAATAGGAGCAGTATTAATGCACATCCTTGTCTTGTTCCTGTTTTAGAGGGAAAGCTTTTAGGATTTCACCATTAAATATGATGTTAGCTGTGGACTTTTCATATATACCCTTTATCATGTTCAGAAAGTTTCCTTCTTTCCTGTCTTTTGCAGTGTTTTTATCAGGAAAGAGTGCTGTATTTCGTTAAAAGCTTTTTCTGCATCTATAGAGATGATCATGTGATTTTTTTTTCTTTCAGTCTGTTTATATGGTGTATTACAATGATTGATTTTCTTATGTTGAATCATCCGTGCATACCCTTCATGAAAACCTCTTGGTCATGGTATATAATTCCTTTGCTGTGCTGTTGAATATGTTTAACAAGTATTTTGTTGAGGATTTTAGCATCTAGGTTCATTAGAGAGATTACTATGTAATTTTCCTTTCCTGTGGCATCTTTGTTTAGCTTTGGTATTAGGGTAATTTTGGCATCATTGAATGAGTTAGGCAGTGTTCCTTCTATTTCTACTTTTTAGAAGAATTTAAGCAGGATTGGTGTTAATTCTTTCTGGAATGTTTGGTAGAATTCACCTGTGAAGCCAGCATTTCCAGGGCTCTTCTTATTAGGAAGTTTTTTGTTTTGTTTTGTTTTGTTTTGTTTTTTTTATATATGTTATTTATTTATTTTAAAGAGATACTTAGATAACAATAATTTTTTTACATAAAAAGTATATGGTATTTCCATATGTCCCACCACCCAGACCTCCCTCTTTTCCACACATTAACAACTTCTTTCATTTTATGACACTTTCATTGGAATTGATCAACACGTTTTGGAGCATTGCCCCTAAGCATGAACTATAGTTTATATTGTAGTTTACACTCTCTCTCACTGAATTCTGTAGGCTATGGCAGGGTATAAAATGGCCTGTATCTGTCATCACAATGTCATCTGCGTCAATTCCAAGTTCTGAAATTGCCCCTATATTACACCTCTTTTTCCCTCTCCCTGCCTTCAGCACCTCCACTGGCCACTGTATCTACATCAATGATATAATATCATCCATTGCTGGAATCACAATAAGTCTATAGGAGAACATCAGTAAGGATACTCTAGTCCATATTTTATTCACCAATCCTGAGGATTCTGGGGTGGTGATGCCCACTCCACCTCTAATTGAAAGGAGACATCGATCACATATGGCTGTTGGCTGGGACTCTCTTGCTTGCAGTTGTGGACTCTCTTGGTTCATTGGTGTGGTGGCTGTCCCTCCTCACCTCCCCATCAGCTGTCTGGGATGAGTCCTATTAAATGGAGAGTAGGTGCTGCAACTCCTCCGAGGCTCAGGGCTCAGCCAGCACATGGACAGCCCAGAAATTCAAGTCTCCGTGATGTACACCTACCAATTCCAGCACCAAATATAGGTTCAAACAAAAGGGACAGAAGAGGCATGCATAAAGAAGTCACATCTGAATCCTAATCTGTCACACTCAGGGGCTCAGTCTCCAAAGTAGGGCCCACTGGCAAGACACCAAACTCCAGAGCTATCCACCATGACCGCAGGACCTGGGTGTATCCAGATTCCTCAGGAGCCCCATTGATTGGGGTAGTGTCCATGTTGGCAATATATGAGATCATGTGTGCATAAGCATTACCTCTGTGATTCTCTTTGAATTCTCTTAGCCATATAAACTCATTTGTCTTTACACTTCCTCTTTCATTCAAAGTCTTTACCAGCTGTATCACTAGGTGGTGCTTGGAAGTAATCCCTTGGTGCCAGGGCTGCTCATCCGTGGGAGTCATGTACCTTGCTGAGGGGAAGGTTATGCCTTTATATGCTGAGTTTGGCTTAGAGAGAGGCCACATTTGAGCAACAAGGAGGCTCTCAGAAGGTAATTCTTAGGCACCCTACAACACTTGGCCAAGTTCCAAATTCAAAAGCAATAGGCTCATTAGTATAGTCATCAATATCAAGGACCCATCAATGGACCATCCTTGGGGGATTGTTGCTTTTCCATTAGAGAATGTGGCAGAGCTCCCCAGGATGGGGATTCAACAATTCTTTCGCTGTTGTGTGAATCTCTACCAACAGTGGCAATGCCCAATGAACATTTGAACGTATTTATATACTTTATATGTATGCCCAGGTGAACTTCCTCCCATGTATACCCTATCACTGACACCCCACAACATTGATCCTCCCCTGCCATAGTTGTAACTCTTATGTGATCCAAAACTTCTTAAAAAATGAAGCCAAGAATGTTGCCAAATTTGATTAAGAGAAAAATGAAATAATAATGATAGGTTTAAACATAAGAAATACAATAGATAAAAATTTAGAAAAACTAAAACTAAAATAAAGTAAAAAAGGGGTATTAAAATGATAAATATTCATAAACATTTTTTGACATTTGTCTTTCATCACTGTAATATCTGTTGTACTGTATGTACAGTGGCATTTTCTTCCATTTCTTCCCCAGTGTCTTACATTTTTTTTTTGTCTTCAAAGAGGTTTTAGGTCACATTTTACATACAGAATATAGGGGACTCCCATATACAGAACATCTTACCCCTTTTCCGCTTTCCCTATTAATAACCATTTTACATGTGTACTGTACATTTTTTACAACTGATATGTAAATATTGAAACATAGCTACTAACCATGGTCAATAGTTTACAATATGGTTTACATTTTAGACCGTACACTTCTACAAATTTTTGATGAAATTTACCATGGCCTGTATCCATCATTGTAAGATCATGCAACACACTTCCATTGCCCCCTGAATACATCCTCCTTCATCTATTGCATTCCTCTGTCCGCCTCCCCTCAGGGTCCATGGTGACTACCAAGCTTCAATCCTAGGAGGACAAAGTTCATAGATATTTGCTTCAATGCTGAGGGCTAGACACACTAGTCTGTCCTCCCCTATTAGGAATTGCCCATGCTATCAATAGACACTGTCCCCTCTGTGTGAGAACATATTGGGCCTCCCCAGGATGGAAGCCCAACTCCTTCCCACTCATTATGTGGTCTCTCCCCACTGACACGGCACACTATGACAAAATGATCACTCAAATATTCTCTTGAAAACTTCCCCAGGTATGCCTTATACCAAATACCCCTCCCCCCATTTAACACCCTAAACTAGTAAATCTTCCTCGTCATATTGCCAAAAGGGTATTTTCATCATTGCGGTTTCATCCATTTGCTCAACAACCCCCAGTGTTCAACTTCTCCCTCCCCCAAAACTCTGCCCAGTTTGATGGACTGTCCAAACTCTCCTGCCCACCCTACCCTCTGACAAGCTTGCACCGCCGAGCCCAGTAGTATCCCTACACAACTGTCACATCCCTTCACTGCTCAACTACTCACTTCCACCTTATCATAGCTTTCATCCATATGGGCATTGGTTCACGACCTTCTTTTCCCTTTCTATTTACTGTATGCCTATCTTACAGTCTCTAGCTCTCTGAGTTGTCTAGATTGCTTAATTCATATCAGATATGTCATATATTATTTGTCATTTAATGTCTTGCTTGCTTCACTCAACATAAGGTCCTCAAGTTTCATCCATGTTATCCTGTGTGTTAGTACTCTACTTTTTCTTACAGCTGAGTAATATTCCATTGTATGTATATACCACATTTTGTTTAGGCATTCATCTGTTGATGGGCATTTGGGTTGATTCCAACTTTGGCAATGGTGAATAATGCTGCTATGAACATTGGTGTGCATATATCTGTTCATGTTCTTGCTTTCAATACTTCTGGATATATACCCAGCAGTGGAATTGCTCTTGGAAGCTTATTAAACACTTTCTACTGCCCATCTCCCTTAGGGCAGTTGAAATTTGATAGTTTTCTACACATTACCAGTCAATTGCCTGGCTCAACCCTCTTTAGGCCAAACTTCTCCTTCCCGGGGCTGTTAGGTAAATCAGGCTACCTCAGCAGGTTCGACTCTCCCTTCATCTTGGTGCCACCTAAAGCCAGATAGTATGTTCCTCAAAGATCAAAGGGGTCCAGTCAATGAAACCCACAGAAAAGAAACCCCTCTCATCCCTTCACCAGAACCCTCCAACTTTTACAGTATGCTCCCACCTCCAGAGTGGCTGGCTGGAGCTGGGTCTCAGGGCTCACAGTGGCTTTTCCTTGAGAGTGGGGCTTAGCCATCCAGCAGTTTCCAGACTCAGAGGTAAGAAACTCAGGATTTTACCTTGAGGAATTTGTCCAGGTCTCTCCATATCCATGCCCTCAAGTCTCCTACTCTGTGGGTTTCTCAAACAGTTCACTCAGGCAGGATCTTGCCCCCACTCAGCCATTTTTGGAAAAAGTGATTGTGAATCCACACTTAAGCCAATGCCATGTTACCTCTATCCCCAGTAGGAAGGTATTTGATGATTGATTCTATCTCTTTATTTGTGATTAGTCTGTTGAGTTTATCAATTTCTTGTTTTGTCAATGTAGGCTGCATGTATGTTTCTAGGAATTTGTCCATTTCCTCTAAATTATCTTTCTTGTCACCTTATAATTTTTCAAAATATTCTCTTATAATACTCTTTATTTCTGTGGGGTCTGTGGTGATATCCCCTTCCTCATTTCTTATTTTGTGTATATGCATCTTTTCTCTTTTTTTTGTTGTTAGTTAAACTAAAGGTTTGTCAATTTCATTGATCTCAAAGAACCCGCTTTTGTTTTGTTTATATATTTTAGTGCTTTCTTATATTCTATTTCATTTTGTTCTTCTCTAATCTTTGTAATTTCCATCTTTCTACTTCCTTTGAGGTTATTGTATTGTTTTACTAATTCCTCCATGTGTGCAGTTAAGCCTTTGATTTTAGCTATTTCTTCTTTTTTGATGTATGCATTTATAGCTAAGAATTTCCCTCTGTATGTATATCCAACTGTATTTGGGTGTAGTGTTCTGTATATGTTTATTAGGCCCTGATCTCCTAATGAATTATTCAAAGTCTTTGTTTCTTTATTGATTCTCTGTTGAGATGTTCTGTCAAATGTTGATAATGTTGTATTAAAGTCCCCCACTATAATTGTAGCTGCATCTATTTCTCCACTTAATTTTTCCAGTGTTTGCCTCATGTATTTTCAGGCACCTCGGTTAGGTGCATAAATGTTTATGATTGTTTTTACTTCTTGAAAGATTACACATTTTACAAATATATAGTGTCTATCTTTGTATCTTACAATGGCTTGGCTTTGCATTTAAAGACTATTTTTTCCATTATTAGTATAATTACTCCTGCCCTTTTTTGGTTATTGTTTTCTTGTAAAATTGTTTTCCATCCCTTCACTTTTAGCCTCCTTAAATCCCTGGGTCTAAGGTAGTTTTCTTGTAGACAACATATAGATGGGTCATTTTTCCTTATCCATTCTGCCAATCTATGTCTCTTGACTGGCGAGTTTAATCCATTAACATTCAGTGTTATTACTCTCAAGGAATTACTTACATTAGCCATATTTTCTTCGTTTTTTTATATGTCATATGTTGTTTTTATTTCTCTTTTTGTCTTTTTAGTCGTTCTTACATTCTCCTCCAACACTCACTCTCCTGTTTTTCTTTCCTTTCAACCTGCAGAATTCCTTTTAGTATTTCCTGAAGGGCAGGTTTATCCATTAACATTCAGTGTTATTACTCTCAAGGAATTACTTACATTAGCCATATTTTCTTCATTTTTTTATATGTCATATGTTGTTTTTATTTCTCATTTTGTCTTTTTAGTTGTTCTTACATTCTCCTCCAACACTCACTCTCCTGTTTTTTTCTCCTTTCAACCTGCAGAATTCCTTTTAGTATTTCCTGAAGGGCAGGCTTCTTATTGGCATACTCTCTTAAATTCTGCTTTTCTGTGAATATTTTGAACTCTCCATCATTTTTGACTGCCAGTTTTGCTGAATAGAGAATTCTTGGCTGGAAGGTTTTTTTTTGTTTTTTTTTTTTTCTTTTAATACCTTAACTATGTCATTCCAGTTACTTCTTGCCGCTGTGGTTTCAGATGACAAATCAGTACTTAATCTTACTGAGCTTACCTTGTACATGATGATTCTCTTTTCTCTTACTGCTTTCAGTATTTTCTCTTTGTCTTGATCATTGGACAGTGTGATGAGTATATGTCTTGGTGTAGATCTTTTGGGATTTATACTGTTTGGTATGCACTACACTTCCAGGACATGTATATCAATCTCCTTCAATAGGGTTGGGAAGTTTTCAGCCATTATTTTGTCCAACATGCTTTCTGTCCCCTTTTCCTGTTCTTCTCCCTCTGGGATGCCTATAATGCATATGTTTGTGTGTCTTTTGTTATCATTCACATCCCTAAGTCCCTGCTGGAAATTTTCTATCTTTTTATCTATCTGTTTTTATTATCTGTCTGAATTCAGATGTATTGCCTCCCACATTGCTAATTCTTTCCTCTGCCTGTTCAAATCTACTCTTATGTGCTTCCAGTGCATTTTTGATTTATTGCATTTTGCTGTTCATTACAATCATATCCATTATCTTTTTATGTATGTTAACAATTTCTTGAGTATGTTCTCCTAGTATCTTCTTAATATCCTTGATCTCTTCCTTCACTTCTTTAAGTTGATATACAATATTTGTTTGGATGCCTTTGATTAATTGCTCAATGTTTTGCATCTCTTCCTGGTTTTTAGTTTGTTCATTGGACTGGGCAATGTCTTCCTGTTTCTTAATATGGTTTGTAATTTTTTCTTGCTGTCTGGCTACCTTTTTACCTTGATGGGTTTATTCAGTTGATTAGCTTCTCTCTCTACTCTGGGTTTTATTTAGTAGCTTTTGTATGTGTGTGTGCTATGTTTTCTCTTTGACACTTTTTTCCTCATTCTATTTCCTTGCTGCTATCTATGTTCCCTTGAAGGGAAAAGATTAGGGCCAGAGAAAGCAAAAGACATTAGAGAAAAATGGATAATAGTAATAATAATAGTAATTGTTAGAAGAGGAACCATATAAGATCTTGGAAAATGAATACTTAACTCATGTAAGCATTGTAAAGTAATAGGAATAAAAAAATGGTGTATCCACAATGAAATGGGAAACTGAATAGAGAAAAATATATAGAATGAATTAAAAAGCTATAAAGATGAAGAGAGATGGAAAGAGAAAAGAAAAGACAAAAAGAAAAAAGTTGATAAAAGAAAGAAAAGAGGATGGACAAGGTAGAAAAAAAAACAGAAAAATTGAATACTAATCAAAAACAGGTGGAATGTAAGAACAACAATAGAAAGCAGAAGATACAAAGATGAAGGAAAGAAAAGAGATAGCTTTGGTAGACAAAATTGGTGTACACAGAAAAGGGGAAATCAAGGAAGATGAAACACAGCAAACAAGAAACAAGTCAGCAGCACCTAAATAAGGAAAAAAGAAAAAGAAAAACAAAATGGGGGTGGGGGGGAAGAGAGAGGAAAGAAAAACAAAAACACAAAAAAACAAACACACAAGCAAGCAGTCAAACACAAACTAAGGAAAAACAGCCTTCCCTCTTAGGCCCCTAAGGAGCTTCTCAGGCTGCTGGTATTCATCAAGCAATTACCCTGCAGCCTGCCATCTTCAGGATTTGAAGTGGGTTTTAGCAAGTAAACTAAGTTAATTTTTTTTTAAATTACCTTTTTTTAGGAGAAATAAGACACCCAATAGAAGATAATACCAAAATAATGCCTATGTTATCCCTGTTTTAAAGTATCAGCTGGATGTATGACATCCTAGTGGATCACTGCTCTAAGAGGAGCAAGGAATTGAACTAGGGACCTTGCATATTCAAGGCAGAATCTTCTCCACTGAACTAACCTTTCTCATTGGGTCTGCTAGCTTTTCAGAAAGCTATTTAGTCACTTTCCTTCAGGCAGTTTTGAGTCATTGCATTTGTGTAGATTCCTGCTGATTAGGTGTCTGTCTGTCTCTGCTCCTGTTCTATTTTTATTGCTTTCTGTCCCAGGGCAGCAGGATGCAATTGCCTGTGTGTGCAGATAACTGCCTCACCTCTCCTGGTCAGGTTGAGTTCCCTTCTGAAATTCAAATTGGACCCTGGTGACTGAACTCACTGCATAAAAATGATTCTGAACCCTCTTCCAGACCACCCCATTCTCCCAGGAGACCCTAACTAGGCACTCGGAAGCTTATTAAGCTCTTCCTTCTGCCAACCTCCCTTAGGGGAGTTGAAATTTTGATAGTTTTCAGAACAGAACTAGTCAATTGCCTGACTCTGCTCCTCCCAGGCCAAGTTTCTCTATTCCAGATTGGGTAGGTAAATCAGGCTTCTTCAGCAGGTTCACCTCTCTCCTCTTCCTGGTTCCAACTCAAGCCAGCTGGTATGCACCCTGAAGCTCAAATGGGGCCCATGAAACCAAACCCACAGAAAGGAAACCCCTCTCCACCCTTCACCAGAACCCTCCCATTCTCAGAGAATGCTCTCTCCTACTGTGTGGCCAGCAGGATTCAGGACTCACAGTAGCTTCCTACCCAAAGGGTGGGGCTTAGACATCCACAGTTTCCAGCCATGGAGCAAAAAAACCATGGTTTTACCTGGAGCAACTTATTCCCTGTCCAGCTTCCTCCAAATTGATACCTTGAAGCCCCTTGCTCTGTGGGTTCCCAAACTCATCCATCCCTTGCAACAGCGATGGTGAGTGCTCTTTTAAACCGACAACATCTTGCCACTTCTCCTTCACCTCATTTTTTTAAATCTACATTTATCCTGGGATGAAAATAGCATGTAAGTTATAAATTTTCACTGAATTACACATGTATTAATTCTTTTATGTATATTCCAATTATGTTTCCTCTCTTTGCTTCGACTTATATATTTTAAATTGACCTGAGTCCCATGAAAAATAAGGTCTTCTGATATGTCTAATATGTTTTGAATCACATCTATTAATTACTAATTTCAGAAATATTAAATATATATATAATATCTATTATATTCTTTATTTTTACTTAGATAATTTTTACTTCTAGAATTTCTATTTTATTCTTTATATCTCCATATGTCCATCTCTCATCTCCATTTTCATTTTCTATTTTATATAATATATTAACCCTAGCTTTCTTAAGGTCCTTGTCTAGTAATTCTCTTTTCCAACTCAACTGTGGATATATTTTTATTGTGTTATATCATCTTTGTAATTGTTGTTCAATTTCTTTGAGAAGGCTGGTATGAATATTCAATCTTCCACAATGAGTGAAATGGAAGTCTGAACAGTTACTTCTAAGAATATTTATTTTGTTACATTTAAAAATTATGAAAACTTTTTTTTTATATTTCTAAGGGAAAAACATTTTTTATTCCTAAGATAATTGGAAAGTATAGTTGCCACTAACTGGCATGTTTGATACTGAAAAATTGAACACATATATAGAGTCATATAAAGCAATGTATGTTGAAGTTGTCTGTTGAGTGAAAGGTTTCTTTAATCAGAAAAAGGAATCTAAAAATAATCACAAAATTTAACATTCAAGATTCTAAAACTTAATTAAAATAACAATATCCAAATCCAAAATCAGCACTTGTAAACCACTTATTGTCTGTGATCCTTTCCACCTTCTCTCCCCTAATCTGAATCAAAATAACAACAAAATGAGCAAAAGCAAACATAAAAACAACCTAATGACATAAACAATTAGAGGATTTAATCATAGGTGCAATGATCCCTATGCACAAAATAATTATATAAAAAATATTTTTGAAAAATGCTTACAGTACCACCTGATAATCACACCTCTCATTAGTGGTTATTAGCTAATATTCTTTTAAAAATTCACCCATGGTTTCTTCAATCAAAAAACTATTTTTGGAAACAACTGATTATCACACCTCTCATTAGTGGTTATTAGCTGATATTCTTTTAAAAATTCACCCACAGTTTCCTCAATCAATAAACTATTTTTGGAAACAGAGTGTTAAAACTCAGTTTAGGATGATGTCCACATAACTAGTATGCTTTCCAGGGTGAAGATCCTGTGACCATCTTAGCCCATAGATTCATTGATGTTCATAAAACTATTTAAGCAAAACCATGCAAGACTATTACCAGGCCTTTTTCATATAAAGAGCTAATAATAGCCACAAGTAAATGTATAAGTATGCCTTTAGTATGTCACAGATTAGAAGATACATTTTTCCAAATTTCTGATAATTACAGAATGTCCTTCAAATATTCAAGTACAATGCAAAGTTTCTTATCTATTATAAGCTTAATTGGTAAGACTGGGATAAATTAGTAGGCTGTCTACACAGTAAAATACAAACTAAAATGTGTCTATGACCCTATGCAGAGATGACAGAATAGGTAGATCCATTCGCTCCTAGTTCAAACAAAATCCTGACATTCAGAGATAAAAATGGGTAGAGAAAACATTAAAATCTGGCCACATTGGGGGGAGGGCACTGAGAAAATTAAAAAGAAAATTTTTTAAAAATCTGGCCACAAATGAGAACTAGACAGAAATAAATATGTGTAAAAAGTGAAAAGCCTAATCAGTTGAATATCTTGAAATGCTTGCTATGAGTTTGTTTTCCAATTTCTTAGGAAAGGTTTGTGCATAAAAATACCCAAGTATTTTAGCTACTTATGTGTCCCTATGCTTCTATCTTTATCTTGGCTCCCCAGACCGCTATGACAAATATGGCACAATGGGTTAACTTAACCAGTGGGAATTTATCAGCTTACAATTTTGATAGAAGTCCAAAATGTCAGTAAGATAATACTTTCTCCCCAGAGCCTGTAGAGTTCTGGTTTAGATTGTTGGCAAACTTCTGGATTACTTGACTTATATTTCTCCTCCAGCCACATGCAATGTTTTCTGATTTTGGCTGCTCTTCCAGTTACTGCTGACTTCCAATTTATGTCTCATAACATGTTTCTCTGACTCTGGCTTATGGTTTGTTCTCTTTATAATGTCTCCAGTAATTTGCACTAAAAACCATCCCTTTTCCATTTGCTCCTATCTTAAATAAAACTATCATGTTCAAAAGGACCTTATATATAATTGATTCACACCCATGAGGACAGATTAAGATAAAAATATATGTATGTTGTGTTCCATAATTCAACCTATTATACTCCCAAATTCAAGAAAAATTTAATTTCATTGCAGGGAATGATGGGAATGTTCTGAACCATAATTGTGCACTCTCCATGTAAAATAATCTTTCAACACACTCAACTTATTCTAGGCACTAGGGTTAGCAAGTTAATATGAAACAGAATTTTTTTCATTTGCTCCTTCATCCAAAAATATTTAGGCTATCCTCATTTCTCACCACTGGTTTCTTGTTCTGTCTTAAAATTCTACTCTTCATCGCTGTGTCAACTTTCTTAATATAATACACATATTTGGCATTTCTCTCAATGGAGAGGCTTCTAGATTGTGGTGTTCCATACTATTTGAACCATATTATCCCTTTTAACTTATCTCTAAGCACTGCAATATGATGGCTTAGTCAAATGTGACAAATGTGCCTGAGTTGCTGAAATCTTCATTTTATAAAATTTCATTCATTTGAATTTATATATTGACAGTTTGATTCAGTTATTTGGAACAACTTCTTTTTAAATTGCAAAAATCATGTCTTCTAAATCTGGACTAAGTATTTCTAATGAAAATTTAGCTTAACAGTTGAGATGTGCTGTAAGTGTAAAGTAAATACCAAATATAAAATACAGTACCCAAAAAACTAATGTAAATCATTTCAATATTTTTACATTGGTTACATATTGTAAAGATAATATTTTTGATATATTGGATTTATAACATTATTCAAACTATTTTTCCTGTTTCCTTTAAATTTTTAAATCTGGCTGCTAGAAAATTAGAGGTTACACATGTGGCATATATTAGATTTATATAGGATGAAACTCTGCCAGGTGGCATGTATTGAGTTCTTTTTCTCCTGTGCAGAGAGAATTAGGTCTTCATCTTTGCTCCAGCATGTGAAGATCAGTCATACAATGTCTTCATTTTTTCAGGAGGGGCAGGGGTTAATTGATCTGTTTCATGGTCAATTTCAGTCTACTAATACTTATGAATACTGCAAAATTGAAAAACTGCTATGTAACCAACTCCATTTAAATTTATGTTCATCTGAATAGATTCTATAATATACAGACACAATAGCTGGTATCCAGTCAATCACAGTGGTAGATTAAATTATGTAGCCTAATTTAAACATATTTTAAAATCTTTATCCATGTTCCCGTGTGTTGTATTTGCATTTCTAGGCAAATGTCAGTAGATGTCTTAGTTTGTTTGAGCTACTGTCACAGTTAACATCATGGGTTGGCTTAAAACATAGGAACTTATTGGTTCAGAATTTCAGTGGATAGAAGACTTGCTTTCTCCCAGTTTTGGTAAATTATAGAACTGGCTGACGTAAATCTTGGAGTTTCTTAACTTGAATATCTTCCCTCTGTCACAAGAATATGTCCTCTCCTTTTCCTTGTGGGTTCCCACTGATTCCCTGCTTCTGCCCTCTCCTTGTGAATTTATTTTATAAGGCCTCAAGTATTTCAGGTTTATGCCCATTCTGTTTCACTTAGTCCATACCTTAAGGAAACATAATATTTTCAAAATGTTTTATTTACTATGTTCAATACTCACAGGAATATGGATAAAGAATGTAGTCTATGACTTTGGCATGATTTGGAAGCAAAGGCAAGTCATGGTATCTGCAGAGACTCCCATAAAAAATGATCTTCTAGTAAATGATCTCTTCAAGATTCTATAATACCCAAGAGAGGAAGTCATTATAAAAATTTTAAAAATAGAAGCTCACTCAAAGAGAAGCAATGATAAGCATAAAGGAAATGCTTTGGCTTTGGCTGAGCTCTATGGTAAATAGACAACACAAAAAATTTCCAGCCAAGAGCTTAGGATTTTAATACCTGTAGACAAGTTTAAGCAGAGTTTTCAAAGGTCCATGAGTTCAATTCTAAAATCAGATTCCAAAATTGAAAAAAGAAAATTGGTTCATAAATGGATGTACCCTCCACTCTGGTGGGTTGTGGTGATTCCAAGATGGTAACCTGTTAGCATCTGAGTCCCTAAAATGGCCCATAGCCAAGACCTTACATGGAAATGCCCCTCCATGATCCAGAATTTATCATTTTGAATATAAAATATCACTGTTGGGGGGGCCTTTAAATGAGAAACATGGTGAGTATATGAATCCTGTTCCACTTGTCAATTACATAACCCTGATAACTATAGAGATGGGACAGGGTCAAATACCTTAATCAACAGAGCCCTTTGAACATCTTCAAATGGGTTTTATACACCTACAATCTTCTGTGGGATATGAATATGTCCTTCTTATCATATGTCTATTTTCAGGATGAATGGAGGCTTTTCCATGTCATGAGGCTACTGTCTTAACTATAGCTAAAAAGCATTTAGATTTTGTTTTCCCCAGCTGGGGTTTCCCACTATTCTCTCAAGTGACAGAGGCACCCATTTCACTTGAAGGATAATCAAGGAACTTTGCAAGATCTTGCCCATCAACTGAAAGCTTCACTATACCTACCATCTTCAATCATCAGGAAAAGTAGAAAGAATATCTAGTATCTTAAAACTTAAAGTAACGAAATTATCTGAATATCTCTCTACCTTGGCTTAAGTTTCTTCCACAAGCCTTGATGTCCATAAGATCTAGTTCCTCAGGAAAGCATTGGCTGTCCTCCTTTGAAATCATAATGGGAAGACACATGAGGCTCATTATATCTTTTACTATACCAGACTCCATTCTATTACTTTCGGAAATTGTTAATTATTGTAAAGGACAAATCACATATATTCAATTAAATTATACACATTACCAGGCTGCCTTTCCTGAGACTTATTTACAGTGGACTCTTCATGACATTCAACTAATTACTTAGAGTACTGGAAAAGACATTAACAAGACTGCTTTAGAACCTAGTTAGGAAGGACTTTATCAAGTTTTATTGCCCATCAGAATGTCAGGAAAATTACAGGGAATTGTGTTCACATATCACAAGTAAAACATGTGTAAGCTCTTGGGAGGTCACCCCTATTTCACACACAAGCTAAAATTGACACAATGATTTAAGAAGTAGATGGCATCTGTTGTAGACAATGTGTGTCCAAGACATCAGAACAAATAGATGATCCCTAAGAACATGAATCAAAACCTGTCTGGATTTCTTTTATTCCCTGTCTTTTCTTTTTCACTATCTAAATGTTCTTTTATTTATCTTACGCTCCTCACACTGTCATATCTTTATCACCAATTATACCTTACTTTTACCATGATTTTCTTTTATTTCCTCTTTAACCTGTTCTGCCCTATGTAATTCTACCTTGAACACCATTATTTAGTCCTTTTAGCATACCATATAGCAAATGAAACAAATTACTGCATCTGTACTTATTGCCTGCTTAGTCCCTAAAAAGATAATTCTATAGTAACCATCCCACTTACACTTGGAGACTTGGATCTGAAAGAAGACATCATATATTCCAATCAGATAGTTTTTCTTTTTGGAGTTATTCTGGGTTATGACTTAAGAGTCCCAGAAACTGGGTGTCTTAGTTTTTCAAATGCTGTAGTGCAAAAAATACAAGAAATGTGTTGTTTTTATAAAAAGGATTTATTTGGTGTAAAACTTATACATCCAAGGCAGCAAAAATGTCAAAATAAAGGCATCATCAGTATATTTTCTCACCAAAGGTCAGCTGCTAGCAGATCCTGGAGTTCTGCCACATGGCAAGGCAGAATGGCAGGTCTGCTTGTCTCTGTCTACTTTCTCAGGGAACTCACCTGTGGGTGATCAGGCATCTTTGTGAGCCTCTCAGGACTTCTCTGTCTTTCTGCAGCTGTATGTGAATCTGTAGTCCTCTCTCTTATATGACCAGGTAAAACAGGCAGAGCTCCCTTATCATGGTGTCTTTCCCTTTGTGTGGTCTCAGTTTATATTGGAGACAGCAAGAGGGTGGAGATCTAAGCTGGGTCATTCCTTACTGACATAGTTCAATCAAAAGTAATCTAATGAATTAAGGGTTTCTTAACTGAATTTAATGCAATCAAAGGGCCCCACACTTACAGGAATGGATTGTTTCAAGAATAAACTTTGTTATGATTCACAAAATTCAAAGTGTCACACTGGGATTATGATATGGTCTTTATACACCTTTGGAGTATGGTATTTTACTATAAACCACTGAGATATCAATGGCCAACATGTAAGGCATAGCAAATGTTCAGTTTCTATTTTGGCAAGACTCGTTTTACTTTTATGAGATAGGAGCAAACTATAGTGAATGGGCTTTCTTCATAGACACAAAATTTCTCCAGGTGCACCATGGTTTTAATAACATAAGAATATTTTTACACTCAGGATACAAATTTCTGATGAGCTGAGGTTCAAAGGAAATTGTTGGTAAAATGGGACCAAGTTTTCAAGTATCAATGGAGATAATTATGGTTACTATCCTCTTTTTTATTTGATATCCAATCACCCCTAAAAGTCAATATCCCATTCCTGAAAGGCAATAGATACTCTTATTTCACTCCCCAAGGACCTTATTTTGTAAATGGACACAAGATATACAAAGAACTACCTGTAAATTGTGTTATTTCCTATTACACTGTTACCTAAATGGCTATTTATGATTAGTTTCCTAAATGGAAATTTAGAAAAATGAGGGACATTATGTTCTCTTCCCATACTATAAAAACTCATGATGAGACAATTGCCAGACAAGAGACAGCTCTAAGTGCATTGTGGAAAAAACATTTTAGTCCTGGCTAAACTCATGAAGTTTTCTGTTGTTGCTATTATTCCCCTTGTCACTGAGCAGTTATCATTAGCATTCGAAAATACACTATACGATTACAGATAATATTAGAAAATGTAGCTGTAAAGTTAGATAAAACTATATCTCCCTTAGGAGCTATCATCTCACTAGCTGATGAAGTATTGGAGTATCACAAAATTGCTTTATGAAATCAATTGGCTGTACTTTGGTTTCCCAAGGATGTGTGTGTACAATGTGGGTAACCAGTGCTGTGTATTTGTAAATTACACTCAAAGGAGTTTATCAAGGGGTACCAACAGCATATGTACAACCTAGAGAAGCATTAGAATCAGCTTACACATCTCCCAAATATGATTGATCTGATTCTCTTTTTGGTTGGCCTCTAGGGTCATGGTGACCTTGGCTCAGAGATGTCCTAATAGAGGCACTTATCCTCTTAATCATAATATTCATAATATCCCCATTCATTGTTTGAGCCATAGACTCCTAAGTGGTGTTACTTCACTAATAACTCAGTGAATTATAAATTCAATTAAGGATACAAAATCAGAGTGAATGGGACAAATAAAATCTCAAACTTCAGATAACTTATGAAACCAGTGATGAATCATGAGAGATTTTGGTGACAAATGATAGAGTAACAACATAATTGGTCAAGTCTTAATTACCTAGATAATGATGAAAGGGGTGAAATTATTAATACAATATAGAGAAAAAAACCTTAGGGACCCCTCAGAGCCTAAAACTTTGCTATTTGTAGATCCCTTGAGTTTCCTCTTGATATCATTTTAAAATTGAAATCCCCACAAAGTGGGCAACCCCAATAGTCAATCAAGTCCTGGGTCATTATAGTTGGTCCAATATAAGCCCTCCTGGCTTATACCCACTCCTATAAGATGGACAAATGCTTGTCCAATCAATATAAGTCAAGTTAACTTCCTTTGTATCTCTTTAAAAAACATTTGGCATCCTTCAAAACTCAAAACTGCTACTGTTTTTTGCACATGATTGTTTTCTTTGCTGCAGCAAAACTTTTGGTGTACTTAATAAAATACTTTTATCTGCAACATCACAATTTCCTAACCTTAATCCTGAAATCTAATCCTGTGCTTATGGAGAATAAGCCTATGGCTCTGAAGGCCTGACCATCACCTGTCTATCCCATGACAAGGTTTCCACAATCTCAGAGATGATGTAAACTTATTCTTCATTGCCAAAAACCCAGTGGAAACTAGGCACATATTATGTTCTCACCATGACAGACTCCACTGAGGAAAGAAACTTTCATTCTCTCATAGCATGTTTCCGAATCAGTGTCTCTTACATACATTCCACATTGCCTCAGGAAGGACACTTGAAACACATAATGTTTCCCAGTTTACTTTTAGCTGTGCTCATGGTTTGTTCTACTTTGGCAACAATGAGGTTCCTTGAACTCTTAATCCCAAACACCCCCACAAATGAAAACTATTTTGATGGAAACTTCCCTCATGTATAGGTTTTATAATCAGTAATTTTAATGACCAGGCAGCAGAAGCACATTGCATTAATTATACTAACAAAATATCCAATTATTCTAGGGTCAGAAAATGTAGAGAAATCCTTAGTGGGCGTACAAGTCTTGAAAGACCAAATCATTAATTATTTATAGTCATTCCTAAAATAGAAAGTTGACTATTTATTAAATAACTCAAAAATTTTAGTAAATATATTAATCAATAAAAGCACTAATATATACAAAGAAACTACTTCTGGCTGACAATATATAACACAGGAACTTAATTTTTGGAAAGGTAAATGCAATGAGCTAAACAATCATTACATGTTTAGGATATTTAGCTTTTATTTACAAGAAAATTTTATTTTAAAGAACAGTTTAAGGATTTCCAAAAATTGGGGAAGATAGAACAGAGAATCTCCATACATAGAGTTCTCAGTTTCCCCTATTAGTAACATATTAAATCAGTTAAAATTAGTGAACTAATATTAATACAGTATTATTAAATAAAGTTCAAATTATATTCAGATTTTTTTAGTTTTAATCTAATATTCTTCTTCTGTTGCAGTGTCCAACCCAGGACTACACATAACATATAGTCACTGTGTCTCCTTACACTCATTTTCTTGGCTAGGACTGTTTCTCAGACTTTCCTTGTGTTTCATGATCTTGACAGTGTTCAGGTGAAATATATTGTAGAATCTCCCTTTATTGGGATTTGTCTGATACTCAAAAATTAGATTAGGGTTATGAATTCTTGAAAAAATCTAGAGGAGTAAAGTGCCTTTCTTATCACCTCATATCAAGGAAACATACTATGATTATCACTTAACAGTTGCTATTGCTTGAGTTGGTGTTTATCAGATTTGCCCACAGTAAAATTATTCTTTTATCCCCACATTTCTATATGCTCATCATGAAAGGAAGTCATGATACGTAGATCATATTAAAGAATGGGGAGTTATGCTTCAACAGTTTGTGGGCAAAATATCTAAATAAATTATTTCAAATGATTGTGCATTTCTCCTGGTGTGATATTTGGTAGTTTATTCCTTTAAAGAATTGGTACTGTTCATCTAAGTAATTGATTTTTTTATATAGAGATGTTCATACTATTTTTTTATTATGCTTTTAATAGTCATAAACCAGTAGTGATGACCCCTTTTTCATTTCTGAGATAGGTAATTTGTCTCATCTCTCTTTTTTCCTTTATTAGCCTGTGTATTAGCCAGCCAAAGTGGGTGCTGATTCAAAGTACCAGCAAACTCTGGGCTTTTATAAAGGGTAATTATTTAGGCTAAAAGCTTACAGTTACAAGGCCCTAAAGAGTCCAAATCAAGGTACCATAAGAGGTACTTCCTCACACAAGGCTCTATGGGTTCCAGCTTCTTCCATCCTCAGCTGTCTGCTGGCATAGGGCTCATTGCTTTCCCCAGGACTCCTTTCTTTCTGGGCTCAGCTGCTCTGGGCTCTTCACAAGGTCAGCTGTAAACTGTCAGGCTTATATCTCTTCCCTGGGCTGCAAGATCCTCTGTGAATCTTTTCTATGTATCTACTTCCTTGTTTTGATTGTGCATCACTTTATATAGCCCACCAACGGGGAAGGGACTCGAGTCTGGATGCCCTAATGATGTGGTTGAATCAAAACCCTAATCTTGGTTGAATAAACTAAAAGTAAAAGATCTGAATTTCATACAATCAAAGGATATCATGTCCAGAGGAACAGATTAGTGTACAAACATAATCACTATCTCTTTTTGCAATTCATAAATAATGTCAAAATGCCACTTCCTGGCAAAAGGTTAGTATCAACTTTGATTTTACTTGATTACTCTGGTTTTTTTTTCCAGTTTTTGATTATATTTAATCTTGCTCTAATTGTTTTGTCTGCTTTATTCCAGGCCACATTACTCATTTATTCTCTATTTTCCTAAAGTAGAAGCTTAGATTATTGACTTTCACTATTTATCCTTTCATAAAATATGCATTTAATACTATACTATTAATTTTCCTCTGAGAATTTCTACTTCTGCATTCCCCAAATTTAATAAAATTTATTTTCATTTTGATTTATTTTTATTTATTTCACAATTTTTCCTTTAAACGATGTGTTCTTTAGAAGTATATTGTTTTATTTCCAATGGATGGAGATTTTACAAGTATTTTTTTCTGTTACTGATTTCCAACTTAATTCCATTATGATTTGGGAACATATTTTGTATGTTTTCTATTCCTTTAAATGAGTAGTTTCACAGACCACAAAGTGGTTACCTTTGTGACTGTTCCACACAAGATTGAGAAGATGTCTATCTTGACATTGTAGAATGAAGTATTTTATTCAAATAGGTTGTCAGTATTTTTCAGGTCAATTTTATGCTTACTGAGTATCTGCTTGCTTAGTCAATCAATTACCGAATGAATATTGTTAAAATATCCAATTCTTATACTCAGTTTTCATATTTTTCCTTTCAATTATGTCAGTTTTGGATTCATGTATTTTGAACTTCTGTTATTAGGCATCTACGCATTTAGGACAATTATGTGTACTTGGAGAATTGAGTACTTATAATTATTTAATTTTTCTTTATCCCTCATAATTTTTCTTTTCCTGAAGTCTGCTTTCCTGAAATTTATATAGCTAATTCAGCTTACTTTTGATTAGTTTTGGCATGGTATATATTACTTTATTCCTTTATTTTTAGTCTATGTATGTCTTTATATTTAAAGTGAGTTTTATGTAGACAACATATTGTTGGGTCTTATTTTTTTAACCACTCTGATAAGCTTTGTCCTGTAATTGGTATATTCAGAGTATACCTATTTAAAGTGATTATTGATATATTTGGAATCATATAATTCACATTTGTAGAAGATTTCTATACATTACTCTAGTTCCTTAATTCTTCCATTCCCTCTCTTTTTCTACCTTTTCTGGCTTTAATTGAGAACTTTAAATAATTCCATTTTATATCTATTTATCACTATCAATACTTCTTTTAAATTATTGTTAGAGGTTTCCAGAGAGTTTGCAATATATATTTTAAACAAATGTAAGTTCACCATCAAATGACAGTATATCAATTCTCATGTTGTTATATAATGACAGAGTATTCTTGTTTCTCTCACCATCATTTATGACATTACAAGCATTTATTTCACTTACACACATGTTATAATCATCTAATAAAATGTTACTGTTATCAGTTTAAATAAAGTTATCTTTTAGATCAATTAAGAATAAGAAAATTTTTTACCTAATTTGGTTCCAAAGCAAGATGGCATTGGTTTAAGTGGGCACTCACCATCTCTTTCACAAAGGATGGCTGATTGGGGACAGGATCATGCCTGGGTGAGCTGTTCTGGGAGCCCACAGAGAGGGAGCCTTTGGGGCATTGATCTAGAGGGAGTTGGACAGGGAGATAGATTTACTATGATAAAACCATGAGTTTTTAGCCCCATACCTGCAAATCATGAATGGCTAAGCCCCATCCTCAGGGTAAGTGGCCAGGGTGAGCTCCGACTCCTGACAGCCACCCAGGGAAAGGGAGCACTATCTGAGAGTGGGAACGTTCTAGCAAGGGGCAGAGAGGGGTTTCCTTTCTGAGTGTTTGTTTGCCTGGACAAGCTTTGAACGTTGGGGGAACACACCAGATGGCTTGAAGTGGCACCAGGCAGAGGGGAGAGGCGATTCTGCTGAGGTAGCCTGATTTACCTAACCGCCCTGCGATACAGAGGTTTCGCCTGAGAAAGGGTAGAGTCAGCCAATTTAATAATTCCATGATGAGGACTATCAGAATTTCAACTCTCCTAAGGGAGTCAGGCAGTGGGAAATGCTTAATAAGTTTTCAAGAGCCTATTTAGGGTCCCCTGGGAGAAGCGGTTGGTCGAGAAAAGGCTTGAATTCATTTTGGTGTGGTGTACTCAGTGATCAGGATCCCGTCTGAATTTCAAAAGGGAACTCAACCTGACTGGGAAAAGGTATGTGGGATCTGCTCATACAGTATCCTGAATTGTGCTGCCCAAGATAGTAAATCCTGCCAGAGGAAAGTAACTGAATAGATTTTGGAAGAGCGAAAATACCCAATTAGAAAGGTAGCTCAGTGGAAGAATTTCTGCTTTGAATATATGAGGTCCCTAGTTCAATTCTTGAATCCTCTAAGAGTAGTGATCTACCAGGATATCTAACATCCAGCTGATACTGTAGGACAGGGAAAACATAGACTTTATTTTTGTAGTAACTTCTTTTGGGTCCCTTATTTCTCCAAAATAAAGGTTACTTAAAAAATTTTTAACTCAGTTTACTCACTAAAACCCACCTCAAAACCTGCAGAGCGAAGCCTGCAGGGTAATTGATTGATGAACACAGGAAACCTGAGAGGCTCCACAAGGGCCCAAGAAGGAATGCTGTTCTTCCTTAGCTTTGTTTGACTGCTTGCTAGTGTGTCTATTTGTTTTTTTGTTTGTTTGTTTTTCTGTCTTTTTTTGTTTTGTTTTGATTCTCTTTCCTCTTTCCTCCCTGCCTCCCCCCACCCCCACTTTTTAAAATTAGGTGCTGCTAGCTTCTTTCTTCTTTGCTGTGCTTATTCTTCCTTGATTTCACATTTTCTGTGAATAATGATTTTGTGTATCAGTGCTATTTCTTTTCCTTCCATGATCTTTCTATTTTCTGCTTTCGGTTGTGGTTCTAGCTTGTCTATTCTGTTTTCTTTTTTAATTTTATTTTATTATTAACTTTTTTATTTCTGTCCTTTCTTTTCTCTTTCTCTCTCTTCTCATCATTCTGACCTTTTAAATCTTTCTATATATTTTTCTCTTTTCAGTTTCCCATTTCATCATAGGTTCTCCATATTTTTATTCCTATTACTCTACACTGCTTACATGAGTTAAATATACATTTTATTAAGTCTTATGCAGCCCCTCTTCTAACTTTTGTATTATTATTATTATCCTGTTTCTTTACTTACCTCTTTTGATCTCTCTGTCCCTAATCTTTTTCCTCCAAAGGAACATAGAAAACAGAAAGGAAATTGAACTCGAAGAACAAAGTGTTAAAGAGAAAACTTAACACACATACAAAACTAGCAGCTAATCAAAACTCTAGAGCAGAGAGAGAAGCTAATCAACAAAATAAACCCATCAAGATAAATGATGACTAGAGGGTAACAAAAAATTACAAACCAACTAAGAAAAAGGAAGACATGGACCAGTCCAATGAACAAACTAAAAACCAGGAAGAGATGCAGAACATTGAGCAACTAATCAGAGCTATCCAAACAAATATCATGGACCAACTTAATGAAGTGAAGGAAGAGATTAAGGATATTAAGAAGACATTGAAAGAACATACTGAAGAAATTGTAAAAATGCATTAAAAAAATACTGTTATGATGGTGATGAATGGCACAATCCAAGAAATCAAGAAGAAACTGTAATCACATAACAGCAGAATAACAGGCAGAAGAAAGAATTAGTGATGTGGAAGACAGTACATCTGAAATCAAACAGATAGTAGAACAGATAGATAAAAAGATAGAAAAAAATCCAGCAGGGATTTAGGGATTTAAATGACAACACAAAATTCACAAACATAAGCATTATAGGCATCCCAGAGGGAGAAGAAAAGGGAAAGGGAACACAAGAAGTGTTGAAGGAAATAATGGCTGAAAATGTCCTAACCCTATTGAGGGAGATAGACATACGTTTTCAGGAAGCACAGCACAAACCAAACAGTATAAATCGTAACAGGCCTATACCAAGAAAAA
Organism: Cabassous unicinctus; assembly: GCA_029593785.1. NCBI lineage: Eukaryota > Metazoa > Chordata > Mammalia > Cingulata > Chlamyphoridae > Cabassous > Cabassous unicinctus. The sequence continues at coordinate 53,762 of JAQZBX010000701.1, read as the reverse complement.
TACTTGTCAAAATGTCCAATGCTCAAGACAAAAAGAAAATACTCAAGGCAGCAAGAGAAAAGACAGCCCTCACATACAAAGCAAGCTCAATAAGATTAAGTGCTGGTTTCTCATCTGAAACCATGGAAAGCAAGAAGACAGTGGTATGACATAGTCAAGGTACTAAAAAAAAAAAACTGCCAGCCACGAATTCTCTATCCAGCAAAGCTGGCTTTCTAAAAAGATGGAGAGTTCAAAATAGTCACAGAAAATCAGAAATTAAGAGAGTATGCCAATAAGAAACCTGCCCTTCAAGAAATACTAAAGGAAGT